>CCAG010003172.1:0-30634 GCA_001077435.1 Glossina morsitans morsitans
CGGGAGTATAGAAAGCTTATTTTCATCGTTCTACAATACATTAAATCTAGCTATTGCTGCATCTGTTCCGCTTAAGCAGTGCCGACCTCGAAGTAGGTGTCCCCCGTGGTTTAATACGACAATTAGGTATTATAAGAATAGGAAAAACAAGCTGTTCAAGAAATTTTTGAAAAGTGGCTCTTCTCTAGACTATTTCGCGTACTCAGTCGCAAGGCATAGATTTAACTCCCTCAACCACCATTATTATTGCAGATATCTTCAGTTCATTAAATCCTCTCTGTTTGCTAATCCTAAATACTTCTTTAAATTTGTTAATTCAAAAAGAAAAATTTCTGCACATCCCTCGTTTGTCTCTTTTAATGGCTCTGACTCCTCGGATGATTTTGAAATCTCAAATCTGGGGTCAATAATGGGTTGACTTCTCTGAAATACAGTTGTGCGCCTGGACCTGATGGAATTCCATCATGTGTACTTAAGCCTTGCGCTATTGAGCTTTGTTGTGTTATCTCAAAGATTTTTAATTTGTCCCTGAATTTAGGTGTTTTCCCTTTGCGTTGGAGGAGTAGTTATCTTATTCCTATTCACAAAAGTGGGAGTAGACAACTCGTGGAGAACTATAGAGGCATTGCCAAGCTAAGTGTTTTACCTAAACTATTTGAGAGAATTTTGACTCAGCATTTGGCCTTTGCCGTCAAATCGTATACTTTTCCACGCCAACATGGTTTCCGAAAAGGAAGATCTACGGTCACTAATCTGTTAGAGTTTACTTGTCAGGTTTTCAAGGGATTTTCCAATGGCTCTCGCACTGACGTCATATACACCGATTTTAGCAAAGCGTTTGATTTGGTTAACCACAAATTACTTATCTTTAAACTTCAAGCCGCTGGGCTTCGCTTCCCATTTAGTGAAATGGATAAGCTCTTATCTGCATAATAGGTCATTCAGGGTTTTGTTAACTTCACCGCTTCATATGAATTCCAAGTTTCGTCAGGAGTACCTCAAGGTAGCCACTTAGGACCCATTTTATTTATTTAATCTATACATTAATGACTTGCCTTCGGCGATTAAATCTAGCCAGATCTTAATGTATGCTGATGATGTGAAACTGTTTTCTTCTTTTTCCTTAGAATCGCAATCACATCAGCTTCAAACTGACCTAAATAAATTGGTGGCATGGTGCTCGTCAAATTATATGACACTAAACCTAAATAATTGTAAGAAGCTTTCTTTCTCTAGAAGGAAGTCATTCATAACCCATTATTTTATAGATTCGCACAAGTTGGAGGGCTTTGAGTCGTTCACAGACCTAGGCGTCCTCTTTGACCGTAGGTTACGTTTTAACTTGCATGTTGAGTTCTCGTTAAGCAAAGCTAAGTCTGCTCTTGGTTTCATCAAGAGGTGGTCCAAAGAGCTAGATGATCTGTATATTACCAAAAGTCTGTATACGTGTTTGGTTAGACCTATACTTGAGTGTGCTTCTGTTGTGTGGTCGCCTTCATACAGGTGCTGTGTAGATTCAATTGAATCTATTTAAAAGCAATTCCTGTTGTTTGCTCTTAGGAATTTGGATTGGGATCCGTCTGCTTCTCTTCCCCCCTATGAAAATAGGTTGCTTCTTTTGTCCTTACCGTCTCTTGAAAAACGTAGATTTGTTCTTGGCGTTTGCTTCGCAATCAAAGCAATAAACGGCGCTATTGACTCGCCGTCATTACTTGGAGAAATAAGTTTTAGTGTTCCTAACCGCTTCTCTAGGCACTTTACCTTGGTTAAGGTTAGTCATTGTAAATATAATTATGAGCTGTTTAACCCGCTCAGAGTTGTTTGCAAGAACCTAAATGACGTCTATCACCTTTTTTCATTATCGGACACTTTAAAGTCGCTTAAAGCAACATTGCTTAATACTCGAGATTTGCCAATGTCGTACTTAAACTAGCTCTTAACCCTAAAAAGTCACTATGATTCGAAAATTAATTGTTGTTAACTGTTATCGGTTGCCAAGCTTATGCATATCTGCGATGACTTAGGTTTTCATTTGCAACTTGGTCCTGTACCGGTTGTGGGTGTGGCTCAGTGCTAATTGTGTACATGCTTTTTTTCTTTTTTTTTCCTTTTATTTGTTTTATTTTAATTATACTAAGTTTTAATAACAATTAATTTAAGATTTACTTTAATAGTCATTTGAACTCGACTGTCATTTGTTTTAGTTGAGTTTCTGTTTAAGCGGAATAAATAAATAAATAAATAAATAAATAAATATAGGCATTAATACCATCCCTCGAAAAAAAACCTCAAAGACTTTTTATATGACCTAACATATGTGAGCATGTTAACGTTTCATAGACTAAGCACCTATATGCTGTTATATATAAATAAATATCTCTGTTGTTTATTCCTACATTCCCGAGAACCAATTCTGAGATATTATTACGGGGAGCAGTAGTCAGAGCCTTGGGAATATCTGCGCATTACATTATTAACTCAATTTTTCGAGTCGTTGCAGATTACCAATGGTTGATTAACGTACGCATATACTTAAGTTGCCTTTAACGAATTTATTCGGCCTGGCCGCTAACCATAACAGAGCAAAGTCCGTTTTCTTGCTATAGTTTTTTTCGAAGGCACAGTCATAGTTAAGCATTTCCGGATCAATTTAATTATAAAGCAAGAGCGTTAAGTTTAGCAAATCACAGACGAAAAAATCGCTGTGTGACTTGTGACATCCTCCTCTGAATGTTTAGGATAACGTTATCAAACATACGTAAACATATTTTTATTTTATTTCATTTTCTTTTTGGTTTTTAAATATTTTCTTCAAAAGTGTTCTCTTTAGCGAGATAGGTTTATATCCCCACATCGACGTTGGCCAGATTTTACGACCAATTTGTGGCCATAAATTCTGTCTGCTCTTTTATTACTTTATATGTCAATAGCGTTTTCATTGATATTTGTTACAACCGCAGCATTTATAAACGCGATCCTTGTTATTCCCGGTAAAGTAATAAAATGACAATATACGATAATAACTGTATCGATAGCAATTATCGGGCGTTACAAAAGCAATTTTCAACTTTATGCATATTGAACTGAAATTGATAGCAAAACAAAAATGGCGGGAAATGCCAGCAGAATAAGAGACGCTATCAAATATTATTCCAAAATTTTTGCGCACAACAAATTATTTTTCAATATATAAACTACTAAAAAAAAAAAAAAAAAAAAAGAACAAACAACTTTGCTTTATTGACTGAATTTATGGTAATGGCTTCAATAGGCAAATTATTAACAATTTTCTATTTAGTGGGCTATCGTCAGCCTTTTTGCAAAGATATTGTTTACAAAAACGATCGATATTCAATTTTCATCTTTTCATATCAGAGCAAATAGGAATTCATTTATAGGTGACATGTGCTGATAATTTGTGCTGGTGTTTAAAACATACTTTTGATTCGATATTAAATTCGGTCGAGATCGAAATTTTTATACCCATCACTTAAGAAAAGAGAACAGAAGTAGAAGAACAAAATCCTCATGCTCTATAATATGGAGTGGGCGCAGTTGTTTTCTTCTATATTGAAAATAAAAGTTTTTCTCATAGAGACGTGTGGGCGTTGTAGACGGCTGCTTTGAAAAGTTTAGGTCAACTCCAAATTCTTTTGCAAATTTTTAGGCGATATCTTCATTTTCGTTAACGGGACAATGTTTACCACAAATACTGTAAAGTTGCGCCAACGAACAGATTCACAGACGAAAAGGCGGATATGTTTAGGTGCCTTCCCAACTTGAAACTGGCCAAGAATTTATATAATTTGTGGGGTTTGTGAACCTTGTTTCTTCGCCTTACAAAGATATTGAAAAAACAATTAAATGTTGATACACTATAACATTGGATAGGCGTGGTCAATTTTTTCCATTTTTGTACAAAGATGCTAAAGCATCATCCATAGAATACGCGTTCCAAGTAAATTTGTTTGCTATAGTTTATGAGTAATGAGCAGAAAACCAATTTTTCATTCCTTTTGAAAAACAGAGATGTTCCCAGTTTACGTGGCGCGGTGGGGGTATCCTTCGATCGATTTGGCCCATTTTCAATACCGACCTGCTTGCAAAAGCTTTTAAGGTTTCTGCTAAATTTGAAGTCGATAGCTTCATTTCTGCGGCCAGGGGAATGTTTACAGCAGACATTAGACAATCGGACAGACGGACAGACGAACTTGCTTGAATAGAATTTGATGCCGATCAAGAATATATATACTTTGTGGGTGTTACGTACATTCCTTCATTCGCTTCCTTCTGGGTATTACGTACATTATGGAAAAAAACAAATATACCCCCATCTTGCAGTAGTGGGTATAAAAAAGTAATTTCTTTTCAATGGAACTCTAGTAGACTATCGATCAATCGATTAATATTTTCATAGCGTGGAGAGTTCACATTTGGCTTCTCACAATTGCATATAAAAGCAATAATTCTATGCTTGACAAATCGCTCTTATTAACTGATATAATCGAAACGAACAACAATGCCGTATTTCGCATGAATAAAAACAATTTCTTTATTGGTGTCATTAATATACTATTATTGGCATTTTTCTTCAAGTGTGCAAGTTTGTGAGGTGTAGTTTCACTAATTTTTGACCAATCAATAGGAGCATTAATTGGCCAAAAAACTTGTTTCGATGAAGTTGTGTCGGGATTTATTTTTCATTTCATAGTCATTCTCTCGCTTTGTATTTTCGTAAGCGTTCATTTCATTATTATCTTCACGTTTTTTTGGGTTTAAGTTGCTTGTTCACGTATAGCATTGCATATCATTTTTAATGCTTTGTGTTGGCAAATTTAAAGTTTTTTCTGGATGATTTAGGATAACGTCAAACGAGGGCCGCTTGATTAACAGAGACAGTAAACTCTGACTAATAATATTTATCGTATTTTTCGTACTATAAGACGCATCGGACGATAAGACGTATTTCAAATTTATGAGATGATTTTCAGAGAACCATGTTTTAATCTATTAATTTATTGTCAACATAGTTCGTACTAGCAATATTCAGTTCATCTTCACTCTTGGCACTATCTCTCTTTTTGTTAATGTCATGGTTCGTATTACTTTCATCTGAACTATTGTTGTTGTGCCTTAGGTATCTCAAATTTGCAAAATATTTTAATGTTAACTTCGGACGATAAGACGCACCCAAAATTTGAGCGCACTTTTTTACCACACGTAAGAAGGTACATTTTATACATAGTCCAAAACATAGTCCAACTACCAAGTAGCGGCCATACTACTTTCGAGTAAATCATAACGGAAACCTTTTCCTTAGTACATGCGATTTCATTGGAAAATTAACTACATTTGTTTACTAATACTGGTTGCCAAGCTTTTGCATGTTAGAGGTTCACTCACAACTCGGTTGTGTACCGGCTGCGTGAGTGCCTAGAATTCGGATTTCGCTCTTAGAGGATCTCTTTTAAAGAGCTGTTAAGACGAATTTCTTCCAAGTTTCTAATAGATATGCCTGTTTATTTGTCTGTCCGTATGTCCGCTCACATATTGAAAACATGATTACAAGAGCAATTATGATCTGAAATTTTTATTCTTCTTGCTCTTGTTAGGTTAAGTCGGCACAAAAGTCGGCACAAAATGAATCTTCAATATACGTCGTCCAATAAACAATAATTTTCCCCCTCTCTTTTACTCTGCCCATAGTATATATTTGCATAATTTCTTTTTAGGCTGCTTATGCTGTATCCTTTACCCTGTTTTTTATGACAGGGAAAACAAAAAAAAAAGGAAAAGAAAACCTTAATCATAATTGGCAGCAGTTTGAATGCGGAGAATATATTCGATTTACAGCTTCAAGTGGCTTTGTCCTATTATACAGCCTTAATAAATGCATTGCATATTGGTTATGTGCGAGCACTTAGCGTTTAACGAAATATAAAAGCTAATTATTGTTTATATAAATAGGAAAAAATTCTTATTGTTATGACCTTAACATGTTTATACCTCATCACTGAACCATTAGAGGTATAATCATTTTGTCAAAACGTTTGCAACATCCGGAAAGAAGCTACGAAGATCCTATAAAGTATATATATATTTGATCAGTATTAAATTCTGGTTCGATTTGAG
The DNA here is from genome assembly GCA_001077435.1 of Glossina morsitans morsitans. Lineage (NCBI taxonomy): Eukaryota > Metazoa > Arthropoda > Insecta > Diptera > Glossinidae > Glossina > Glossina morsitans. The sequence continues at coordinate 6,133 of CCAG010003172.1, forward strand.
AATATCCGTCTGTCCGCCTGTGCAATCTTTGTTGTAAAGATTCCCCTGAACGCAAAAATGAATCTATCGGTTTCACGTTCGGCAGAATAATTGGAAGCGTTCGCTCGCTATGAAAAATGAGCCAAATGGAATGAAGGGCACAGAGGCAGTGAAGTGAGAATCCCTTGTTTTTTAAAAAGGAAAAACTTGGTTTTTCGCTTTTTACTTGACAACCACAGCAGGTAAATGTAGAAAAATGTTATCATAACTCCTATGGGTGATGCTATAAAAGTTATGGTAACAAAAGTTATGAAAAAAAAAATGACTAAAAATGTTAACGCCTAAAATTCCATTCCATTCCACAAACAAGATTTACAAAAAAAACCCATATAGTGGATGCATTCTTGCCCAGCGCCAAGGTCAAAACCGAAGTATGCCCGTATTGGGTATCTGCGGGTGTAAAAGATTCGGTCACAGCCGAATGTAATTCTCTTACTTTATTTTTTATTACATTTTTTTATTGTTTTTGACACTAATTGACATTTATTAAATGTGAGAAAAACACTCAATTTATGAATCCGTTTTTTCTTTTTTTTTTTTATTATGGTTAGGTACAATAATACCCATAAATTTGAATGCCAATTATATGAGATCGAAATAGAAAATAAAAACGATAACCAATTTAGAAAAAACGATTTAACAATGTTTTGTGTGCCCATGATACGTTTATGTGATATTAATACGTTTATACCCATCACCGAAGGATGGAAGTATATTCATTTTGTCAAACTGTTTGCGACGCCCAGAGGAAAGCTTCAGAGACTTCATAAAGTATACATATTCGTGGACAGCATGATATTCTGAGCTGCATGAGCTGCTTTAAGCATGTCGGTCCGTCTGTCTGTCTGCTTGCCTGTCTCCGTAATGCCTGTGGTAAACATTTTTCTGTCTGCAAAAATGAAGCTCTCAACTTTAAATTTGGCAGATGAAGTTCAAATCGGTCGCAGAACACGCCTACATTCCCAGGTAAACTAAGAGCATCTCTGTTTTTCAAAAGGAAAAAAAAGTTGGTTTTTTGCTCATTATTTATCAACAACAGCAGATAAACCTGCAAGAATTTGAACGTATGATCTGTGGGCTACGCTTTAGCATCTGCTTAAAAATGGGATAAATTTACCACGCCTATTTAATGGACTAGTGTATCAAAATGTAAATTTTTCTATATTGCGCGGAAGCAACCTCCTACAACTATATAGAGTACATAAATTCTTGACTAGTTTCAAATACAGAATGCATTCGGAAGCATGTCGAGATGTTTGTCTATTTGTCCGTCCGCAAAGTTTATAATGTCTGTGGTGCACATTCTCCCGTCCGCAAAAAAGAAGATATCGCCTACAAATTTGCAACAGAATTTGAAAATGACACAAGCAGGTCAAAGAACACGCCCACAATGCCCACACGTTTACACAACTTAAACTGAGAAAGCTGTCGTGCTTTTTGCTCGATGCTCATAAACTGCAACGGATACACGATATAAATTTCCACAAATTTATATTTTACTTTTTTTCAATTTCTTATAGGGTAAAGGTGATGGGTGTGAAAGATTCGTTCGCAACCGAATATGATTTTCTTACCTGTTTTTTAGAAGCTATTTATGAGCTTGAAAAAGGCATAAAAAATTGTAAAACACTTCGAGGATATAAGAGATAAAAATGTTGTACGCGTTCGTTTCGTTCAACCAATCGAAGTATTTTAGGACTAACTAGTCCTAATTCTGTTTATTAGTCAAGAAGGATTTTTTGGGAGTAATCTACTAAGTACATTACCAGTTAGTGATAATAAGCTTAAATCGAAGAGTAATGCTAATGAAGAAATTACGTGAAAATGATGAAGAATGTTTCCTGTTGCGGTTCCTACTTTCCTTTCCGTCAACTATAAATTTTTTTTGTTTCACAGCCGACTACATAGGAATCGCGACTAACATTTATTCGCGGGTTCAAATTCCACCGTATTAGAGTTTACTTTAGCGAGTGTTTAGTCGTTAAAGGCTTAACGCTTACCGATTGGGCACACAGGCCCGCTAAGCTGCGGTCTTCTCTCTATATCTTTCTCTTTTTTCACATCTGCTTCTTTCCGGCCTTCACAGTGTTACACTAGTAGTGGATATCCCCTTATAATGTCGACAATGTTCAATGCATCATAATCAAGGGACAAAAACACGCACTTACGCCTTCTTTTAATCGTCAGGCCTAATTAGAATGTTAAGCTTGGCTATCATGCAATAGCTCGGACACGATTTTTATTAGCTATTTAACAAAAATATTAATATAATATTTTAATTATTCCCAGGGTTCTCGCAAGTGACTGAGAGTCACATGTCAGCTGTCATGATACGTTATAAAATACAAATTTCTTTGAGAAATCATCGACAGCGAGAATTGTATTTCTTGTGTCATTTACTTGAGTATCGGTTTGCATTTCAAATCCACAAAGCAAAAGATCGATAAAGAGTGTATGTGCATTAATATTGTTAATTTTTTTTTTTTATACCCTACACCACTTAATTAGTGCGGTCGTATGTAACACGCAAAAGGGCTTAAGATGGACCCACCTTTTATTCGTTTGAGTCAGAATCATTATCTTAATTGATCTAAGGCTGTTTGTCCGTCTGTCCACCTATCCATCTTAATTTGTGTTAAAACAACAGGTATCAATATTGAAGATACTTTGATGAAATTTGGCATAGTGACGCGTTTTTGCCCAAGAAGGAACGCTATTGAAAATTTCGTACAAAAATGAACTCGACAAAATTGAGACACTCTACGCTTATTTTAGGATCCTGCCCTATATGAGGAATAAAACTTGTATTACATCAAATTGCGCTTTGGGCCAAGCAATCAATTTTTCAATGACGATTGTGAAGCGAATTGTTCTACAGTTATGTACGATTGAGCCTTTCCTATAGACTTTTACTAATTACCTGTAGAATTTTAGAGAGTTTGTGGAAGAATACGTAGCCTTTAAAATTTAATAAAAAACATATTCAGCAAGGTTCAAAGTTAGAAGCATTTGTGTTTTCAAAGAATTTCTTGAATAAATTGAACAGTTGCTCAGGGATTCTTTTGCATGGATCAAGTCTGTGGATTACAAAACTCCATCCCGCGTACCATTGGTAAAGGTTATAAAATAAAATAAAAGCTGAAAAATTCATTAACTGAATTCTGTGAAGTATAAGAAATGTCAATCGTGTGCATATATGTGTACTTGCTATACATAAATATTATATTTATATTATAAGTATTTACATGTATGGCTATATTGGTACTACACGTTGCAAAAGATTAATTATATCTGCATATTACGTATGATGCGCTATTAATACGTAACCGTGGCATACGGAGCCTAGGTTGCAAACCACTTTTTTAAATAGCAAACGTAATAATGTACGATTTATTATTATTATTATAATTTTTCTACCAACAAAAATGGGTAACGGAGTATATGCTAAAACACAGGCAAATGTTTTAATCGCGACACTGTATGGTTCGCCAGGCCAAAGAAAACATTAACGGCGTACCTTAGTATGGATTTTTGTTTTGCATTTCTTCCAATGATCTCAATTCTTTTCTGGCACCAAACCCTTTGAAATGAACTGTTCATAAGGTGCTTACCATCTGTGGCCGACGGTCGTTAAAAACTGTAGACGTCCATCTACTTGCATTTATAATTCATCCCCTTAACCTTTATACCTGTATATCATTTCAGCTAAAATTATTATGTTTTATTCCTCAACTAACTATTAACTTTAAACGCTTTTAAGTCATGAAGGTATGCAATGTAATCTGTAAAACTAAGGTTCAAAATTAAATGCATGTAAGTAGCTATGCATTAGTTATGAGTTTTCAATATCGTATACAAAGTATTTTACATACTTTGTAAGGTTTAAATATAAAAAGAGTAGTTGCATTAAGGTGCGTCAGCACCAATACACATCTTGCAATCCTTAGTTAAAAGGGTTCACCTGATGTTAAGGTTATAAAAAATAATGTTTAAATAGTGTTCGAACCCTGACGTGGTAGCCAGAAAAACCAAATATTTTCTACTAGTAGATAGGGGTAGGGGTAGGCTTGTAAAAAAAATCCAACTTTACATCCTTAACCGTCGTGTGTTCATGAAAAGAAATACAATTTTCAGTAAAATCTACACCATGTCTTTAAAGCAAGCTGCGATCAAACAAAAGAAGTATTAGTCGATCAATCAATGGTCAAGTTGATATCTAAAATTCGATGTGATCGGCATATTAGTGCCTGAAGAAGCCTGACCGCCGACATTAAAGACGAAGTTCCTGGGACCCTTCCAGCCCGTAAGACACTCTTCTGTAGAACTTTATAGTGATTTGCTTGAAACTTTGGAAATATATTTCAGACATTTTGTGCTATTAGTTAAAAATAAAAATTACAAAAAACGGGAGCAAAAATGAAAACAAGATTTGAAATTTCAAAACCTATATAATTAAATACTCAGTATTTGCTAAGTAAATTCTTACAAAGTTCGAACGTTCGATTAAGATGGAAAAAAGCAAAAAAATTCACTTCTACGATCCACCTTAATGTAATCAATTTAAATATGCTTTGCAATATTTATATACATGAATACTTTCATGCGTAATATTTTTATTTTCTATTACTACGAAGTATTTTAATTGCTCTCTTTTTTTTCAATTAAACTCTTTTTCAAAGGGATTACCGAAGCAACAACAAAACTAAACAAAAGAAAAGAATTCAAATTGCTTAGTTGGTTTTATGTTATATATATACATATATATAAATTCATTTATATGCAAATAAATACATTGAATTGTGTTTTTCATGGTCGTTTTCAAGCAGTTTTTTCCAGAAGCTATTTATTGAATAGCAATTGAATTACATTTTTCGTAAAATGCATTAAATATTAGTGTTTGCATTCCCTTACGATACCATTGAGAGTGAAAAATACTTTAGTACATAATCTCTTTTATATGAAGACTTATAACAAATAAATGTTAAGAGTCGATTGAGATTTATTAAGTGCAAAACTCTAACATGACAATACTCTGCCCGTCGATTAGTCAAAAATTTTGGATAGAATTGACAAAAACATATATAGGCATATGTATATCTCTGTATAACATAGAAAAGAATAGAAAATATATTTCTCAAAGCTTTTTGTTTCTTAACATTTTACATCTACTCCATAACATTTTTATTCTCCCCTCAACCAAATTTATTAGGCCATCAACAGCACAGTTATTCAATTATTTACTTATTTAATTCATTTTTCAATTCAACTAATTTCTCAAGAAAAGATGAATTTAAGTCAGAGCAGCAAAAATAGTCTAAAAGTCAAGAGATAATTGTCGCTTGATTGCGAATATTCGCTGAATATTCAACGAATTTAATTTTCTCGATATAATACGAAAGAATCATTAGCCCCCTTGCGACCACCAATAGCATATTTTGCTGCCTTTCGCAACATCTCAAAGATGTGAGTACAAAAAATTGTTCTCGCATGTATGGCATCCGTCTTCAAAGGGTTAATAATAATGGAATCAAAAATGGAAAAATATAGTCTTCAAGATAATAATTTATTTACATTAATAACATTATTTGTATTAATAAACATGTAAATAAGTAAATTAGATAAAGATAATTAGAATAAACTCCAACAATTTCTTTTAATAACAAAAAATTTCTTCACATTTGTTGATATGAATCAGCACTTGTTACACTTGTTTGATTACTATGGCGACACTGAATTGGGAAGCATTTGAGAAAATTAAATGAGCGAGTCTGAATTTGCACTTGTACTCGTGATTATTATTAGTATTATCTATATATATGGAGTAAACATATGGAGTCTATACGGAAACAAAAAAAAAAACTCAAAGCGGAAGTTAAGGAGAGAAATGTTATTGTAAATATATAAAATTGTGTAAAATGACAAAACAAAAACAATATTCTAGATCTTATTATCATACCTTTTTAGAACTTTTGGTTATCATAACATAGAGTTTTTCTTTTTAAACCACAAGAAGGCAATATGATTGAGTACAACATAACTCATTTGAGAAGCACTCCTTTGACTTATTTATCATCTTTTTTAGTAATATTTCAAACAAAAGAAAAAAACTTGTGTTCATCTCTTGTTCTCTTCCCCCTTTCTCGCTCTATATTCGCTATAATGTAACACTACTGCAAAGAAATTAAAATTACTCTTAGCTCGCTAATCTTATTAATGACGTAGGCAGGAGTATGTATAAAAAGGTTATTACTAGACAGTTCATAATTGCTAAACACTTGTCGGATACGTGCGAAATAATTGCGGAGGATTTTAGGGAAAAACTGTTATTGATAATAAGAAATAGGGAAAATGAAAATAAAAATGGATGTCGGATTCATATTAGAAAAATTGTAAAATAAATGCGAAGACGTTTAAGAGAAAACGTTTTTCGAAAATAAGAGATCAAAGTTTACCTATACTAATAGGAAAGTGGAAATAAAAATGGATGTCGTTTTCATATCGGAAAAAGAAAAAATATTCGTTCATTTGTTTCGCAAGTAAATGTAAAAATTACGAAAAGAAAATTTGAGGCAGTCGTGTGTAATCGTATATATTTCGGGTATGTGCGCGGTTATTCTTGCAGGCAAGTATTAACAAAAACTTTAAATTTCTCGCAAAGCAAATTTTGATGTTACGCAAACATACAGACGTATAAGTGTGTCGCTAATATGGCAATCGATGTCGGTAAGGCCGTGCGTGCAAAGTTTTAAAATCATAATTGTCTTTGAGTAAATACATCCATTGTCAAACTGTTGAACCAGCCTGTTGAAGGTGTGTGCATACATATATATATGCATTGTTAACAGAAATGCGTATTAGTTCATGCATATAGTTTATTGCAATAAATGATTTTATAAACTGTCGCCAACTAAAACTAATATTCTTTGATGTGACTGACCAATTATTATGTAAATAATCTTACTTATGTAGTAGATCCGAACTCGGTTTAGGTTGATTTTTTCGTATTACGTTTTCGTATTGCCTTTGACACTGTGAACACATATTCATACATGCTTGTATTATATTTTTGAAAGTAAAACTCCAAAAAAGGCATTAAAGAATCTGAAAAGCGCGAGATGTTTAGCTGAATTATAGACTACTAGAACAACAGCTAAGAAGAGGAAAACATAGAAAAGTCAGGGAATTTATTGCATAGAAAGAATATCATTAAAAAAGTTTCACTACTTTTTCGAGTTATCTATACACAGGAAAAGAGTGATAGATCAAGAGAGAGGAAAAGGGAGACAGTCAAGATGAAACACATTGTGACTTTGATTTGGTTTATAAAAACGCCCATAAAATTCACATTTAATTAAAAATTTTTTTTTTTGCAAACTTAAAGTACAAGAAAACTTGTGCTAGAATTGAATATGCCTCAAATTATATAGCGAACTGTATTTGGACTTATTTATCATTTCTTTCAATGATATTCAAAGCAAAACATAAAAAGAAAAAATATTCGAATTTCTGTTTATTATTGATTGTTTCTTCCTCTTTTTTTCATTAAAATAATCTTTGCTGTGCCATAATATCTCTGCTTGGTAATCTTTTTCAAAGTTGGGTAAACCTTGTTGAAGGCACAACAAACAGAAGTATGTATTAGAAAATTATTGGTAATAAGTTATTATTTTCGGAAAATTGATGAGAAGAGTGTGAAATAATTTGTTTTATTATTAAAATTAGGTAATAAATATAGCCAAAGCGCTAATAAAGACTTTTTTTTATGACATATCAAAGATGCAAAGTGGCTCTTATTTTTTGCTTTTTCTTTGTCAGTTACAGGCATACACTGAATGGCGGTTTTAATATAGGATTTTTTTTAAATTACTTTTTATAACTTATTTGAGCACATTTTTAGTTTATTGCTTAATAATGATAAACTATTAACGGCGACTAGCATGTCATATACAACAATAATTGTTACCCATCAACCCTTGCCGAAGTGTGAAGGGTACATTCATTTTGTAAAAGCGTTCGCTAGGTTGAGAAAGATGCCTCACAGAAGCCATTTGAATATATAGATTCTCGTTTAATATCTATCCCCGAGCAGGTTTTTAACATGTCCTTCTGTCCGTTTGGTTTTTTGCTTATTACTTATAGACTACGACAGATACAATCATAAAAATTTGCATGTATATTTTATAGGTGGGCCGGTAGCACTCGCCCAAAAATGGAAAAAATTGGTCGCGCTCAGTATTATAAAATGCTGAAATTTGATTCTTTTGTCAAAACATTCGTGTATCATTGAATAATGTTGTATCCGAACCGTTCTACTAGAAGTGCTTGTTAGCTGGTTTGTCTATCTATCTGTTAATTGCTATAGTGCTTCAAAGACACGATGTAAATCTCCATTTTTTTGTCTACGATAATTGAAAAATTTAGCCTCGCCCACCTACTACTACAGAGCATGAATATTTAGTTTTTTCCGTTTTCGCCTTTTTTTTAGAAAAACGATGACGGGTATAAAAAATTCGGTCACAGCCGATTGTAATTTTCTTACTGGTTGCAATTAAGATTGATTGGTGTGCCATTGACATTAGAGGTTCTTTCTGTGTAATTGTGAACAACAGTAACGCATACCTTCATAACATATAACATGGTAATATTGTATGCTATAAAGCAGGGTTGCGAAAGTGATCTGCAACTTATAAATTGTGATAGGCCTGTACAATGTCTTTGAACCAACCCGGGCTAAGCATTGCTTTAATATAGGCAGGTAGCGAGTTTCACAACTTTACGGCGTAAATTAAAAGTAGTCTTGATGATGTTAAGTGCTTATAGCTAGGAAGAAGCTTCAGATTTCGGGAACATATTCTACGTTCAGATCGGTAGGCAGTCGTCAAATGTTTTGTCAGCTGGCTGTCTATAATCAGTTGTTCGCTATTATCAATCGTTAGTAATGTGACTTAATACTAAGCTGATATGATGATAGCAGACCTTGTAAGAAATTTTAAATGCAACTTGATATTATAGTTTAACTTAAATTTTTTGGACAAATTTGTTTCTAATCATTATTACATATATGTTTATATGTGAATAAGAATATCATAAATTTAAAAACCCTGATAACATTATTTTGTTTTCCGGTTCAACGCTATAGATTAGAAACGGATTTCATAACCTCCACGATGAAGATATTTTGTGTACAATATTTTTTTTGTTTTTTTTTTTTTAAGTAAAATATTCAGAAACATTCCTTTCCAACGCGATGATTAAAAAGAAAAAGTTCTGCAAACCATTGAACGAGACAATTCCATTTACTATTTTACAAAAAAAGAAAAAATATATATTGCTCTGCACTACAGTGTTACCCCTATCAATTATCAAGCACATAACAATTGACGCTACCACCAAAGAAGCTCCTTGTTATTGAGCTCCTTGTGTAGGAATGCAACGTATGATGAAAAAGTTTGTTTTTTTTTTCTCCGCAACAAAGGATTTAGAGAAGGTTTTACTGTGTATTGTAACAATTCAATTTTTACAAACGCATAAACGCATATGCATGCACTAAACACATATATATAAACGGAACTGAGAATCCAAACAAACTTTACCAACTATAACTAGACCAGTCAACCGAACTGACAACAATTTTAACTTTGACAATGCAAAACTATCGTTGAATACAATCACATAAGCATGTATGTATGTGTATGCATATGAATGTATATATATATATATATATATGCACGTGGAACTCTACATGCAACTCTTATGAATCTCTTATGGCAACAAAAATTACACTGACATGTCATTTGGTCAAATGAAATATAATATGTAGTGTAAGCATTCACACATACGTAACTGAGCTTGCGTATGCGTATGTGCAAGGATAAATGTTGCACTTTAAGACAAAGCCACAATCGACCTAAGCGTATACATTCAAGTAAACAAATTTAAAGACCAATGTATACATAAATGGTCTCAGATGACTGTAAACTATTTCAATTCAACGAAGCACCCACACATATATGTATGTATGTACACATGGAGCTCGCAATGCATACATGAATGGTACTCTACCACCACCATATATACCGATAAATATTCGCTTATTCAAGCTGTGAATACAAGTGTGTGTTGTTACCAGTAACCAATAATCCGTAAACAGCATAAACGAATGCGGATTTGATGTTACAGAAACATGCGGTTTTTTGTTTAACACGACATGCGTCTACAGTTGCAAAATTTACTTGCCTCTGTTGCTATTATTATCGTTGTTCTTGTTATAGATTTTAATATTTACAAAAATCTATATATAAATATACATATTTATACATATATACATACGTATGGCAAAGGAATTTTATTTATATTCTTGGTTATGCATATGCATGCATTTACTTGTAGCGCAAAAGAAAAAAACATTATTACTATTCTGCTTGTTGTAAATCAATTCTTGATTCTCGCAACCCAGTAGCAAGTTTAAAAAAATTCTGGTTCTGGTAGAAATGTATGTGTGTGTTTTAAAAAGAACCAATACTTGTTTAAACACTTTCACAATTTTTGTATTTTCTATAGATATGGCCAGCCATTCAACATATGTTCCCTATAGATCCAGCTACGATGGTTATTGTAGGTGGAGAGAGGTGGAAGAAGGTAGAAGTATCCGAGCACGTTCGATTTGAAAGTGGTGGCACAGTGGGAGAGATCTCCACTAGTAGGTTGTTCCAGAGTTGTGTCGTGCAGTTAAAGATTGGCGAGTCTCGGTAGTGTATCGTACGGTATGCATGGTACCTGGTGTCAATTCATGTTATCTCATGTTATTTAGTCGGTTTTTCCTTTTATTATAACTATAAACCCGTTGGCCAAATCTACAATCTATTTGAGGAGATATCACTATATCTCCAATTATGTTCGGCGTTCTCTAGGTTGTTGCTTCGTTAATTTTATTAAAGTCGAACTTCCGCTTAACCTTTAGGACATTATTCTACGACAGGAATCGAAGGAGCTTTTTAATCTATTATCTCTTCGCAGGTCGGTTCGCAATAACCATTTGCTGATTCCTCGAGTTACGTATCTTTTAGCCAAATCCTTCCAAGCAAGAGTTGTAAGAGCCTGTAATTGCTTGCCTAGGATGTTATAACAGTTTCCATGTTCTAATGCCGTTTACAAGCATAAGTTTTATAATTTTTGCAGCTGCAAGTAAGATTAGCTAATTATTTAGTATTTCCTTCCTTCCTTCCGCCTACTTACTTTGTTTTGTTCTCTTTACTTTTAATTGTCACATGAATCTTTTAAGACCATTTTGTATTACTTTACTTTACTTTATTATTGCACCTACGGTAGACATTGTAATCAATTATAATAGGCCTTAAAGGCTTCGACGTTACATAAGCCTGAATAAAATAAATTGAAATTAATGCGCTAATGCCTTTCGTCATCGATCTGCAAGGCCAATGAAAGATTGTTTACCCAATTAGTTCAAAGCACGTGGTTTTAAAAATTGTTCCTATTTTATTTTGAAGATCGTGTAATCGTTCGTTTAAAAGACAGTTTTGGATCGTCACCCGCGTACGAAATTCAACCTATAGGTGTCGACTATTCGTGTCAGTATTCATCGTTCTGAGAATTGAACACTCCTTTGGCTAGATTTAATTGTTGTTGGCCTAACCGACCTAAAGCACTTCAAAATCATAGTCATGCCGACTCGAGTGCGTTCAGAACATTAAAGTCAATGGATTCACTAAACGTGATCAAATGTGTTCCTGACTTCGTAAGGATGCCAGGATTGAAATGAGGAGGAGTAAGAATAATTTTATTTCACATAGGGAAGTTGTTGAAGTAGCCTTAGTTAGAAAAAGTTCCTCTTCCAATTTTCAAATGGTTATCCTTTAATATAAGTATTTATCCTGTGATTGGTTAAATCAGACAGAATTTAAACGCTGTCAAAAAAATGGGGGATTTATTAGATCATTAGTCTTTGTTTTGAAAATATTTTGATGTTTTTTAACAACTTTTTCCTTTTTACATAATAAATGTCTGAAAATTCTTTTTTTCTTATTTCCTTCACAAACACATCTTCTGTCTTCCTTTCTTTGCTGCTTGCGGATGTTTTCCTTGAGCTCTCAAAGCTGTCAGAAAAGTGTTTGATTAAACATTCATCGTAGTTGACCGTTTGTTTCCTGCATAGTAAAAGAAGTGAATAAGTAGTCAAAAAAAAAAAAAAAAAGCGTAGAGGGAGAAATTCAAGTGTTCCGTCAATTAATGCGGTTTGAATGACACGTTTTAATATTTGTTGTATACATAGACAACGAAAATTTATTTACAGAAATCTAAAAGCGCACTTAAGTCAATATGGATCCAGTGAACATTCTTTGTTAAAATAATTTCCTACGATTTAAAAGGAAACTAATAATAAAAACCGACAAACAAGTGAACAAACAGGAGAGTAAACAAACAATCAATGAAAGAAACAATTCATCGAAAACAAAGTTCGGTTATAAGCCCATAACTTACATTTCGCTTTGTCGTTAATGATTTTTGGTTTAATTAAAAAAAAAGGACGAGAAAAGTCAACTAAGTGTTCCTCTCCACAGGCAGTTTTAAATATGTTGTGCATTTTATGAGCAAAGAAAAATACAAATGAAAGATTAAAAAATCACACTTTTATAAGTTCGTAGAATGACATGTAGATGTCGCCGCTGTTTACGAAATGTGTCTAAATTTTTCTTTACAATTTGTGACAATGAATGAAACATGCATTCATCACTCTCTCCTTCTGTCTCTCCCTCTCGCGAACTCGGTGGCCGTGCGAACAGTAATCGACAATCAATCGCATGATATAGTATTCATCGACTATGTTGGAAAGGGACAAATCATCTACAGTACATATCGTATATATTTTATATATATACAGTATACACGTCCCGATCGTGCGAACCTATTCAATGGCCGTAAACATGGCTTAGAACGGTATTGCTGAAGTCTTGAAAAGAAAATCTTGACGCTTTAATCGAATTAAATCCAAAAGCCAGTAAGGAAATTACAAAAATGTTGCCATTAAGTTTTCGCAGTGGGCGAAGAAATTTCGAACTGGAAAAATTTTAATGTATTGGCGAAATTACGGAGGTGTACATGTAAGAGCTTTATACTTTATGGTGTTTGTTGCGTTTTTGTTTTCTCTCCGTTCTTCTTTATTCGTTTCATAAGTGATAAAACATTTCAAACTTATATATGTATATATATATGTATATATATTTTCATAATCGGAAAAAACTTGTTCTTAGCGCACGTCAAAGTTTTTTATGTGCGGTTAAAAGGAAAATAATGAAATGTGGTAGAGAGGAGGAGATATTGAAAGAAAAACATCTCAACTCTGAAAATTAAAAAGTTTTATTCAATCCCAAGTTAGTGGTGGAAAAATCACGCTGTACATCTTTTGAATAAACGGTGTCATACCCAGAAGTGTTAACATATGTACACGCACCCGCACACCAAAAAGTAGATTTCAAAATGAACAAGCAAGACAGTTACATTCAGGTGTGGTCGAATGTTTTATACTTACCTTCTGACAAATTTGATACTGGCAATGGCTAAGAATGCACATAGTTTGTGGGATTTTTAAACCTTGCTCCTAGGCCCTATGAAGGTTTCGAAAGAAGGAAACAATATTTTGATGCACTACAATATTGTCTGAATCTGGGCGATTTCTCCATTACATTCCATCCAGTTGTATAACCTAAATGGCCAGTGGCTCGAGTTTTTCGCTAAGAACTCTTGCACTCTAGAGTTGCTAATGCTCTTGCTAAATTTGGACATAAGATCTCATTTTTTTTTGCGATTAGGGCGATAATTACCACAGACAAAAACATTGGTAGACAGAGGGACGGATAGCCATGACTAGATCGATTCAGGATTTGTTACTGACGAAGAATATACACACTTTCTAACGCGCTTCGCAAACGTTTTGACAACATGAACATATCTGCAATCCTTCACTGGTGGCTATAAAAATAAACTTTAAAAGAGGAAAAAATCTAACAAAAATCAAAGGAAAACGCATTATTATTGCTTTCCTCCAGTTGCGACTCTGGAAACGATAACATGTCAACTGGAAAATCACTAGACCGTAAGAAATTGATGTAAAAATTGTATTAAAAGAGAAGAGAAAAGAAAAAAAAAGAAGCTCTCTGGCGTGTTATACTCTGCTTTGCATTGCGTTTTATGTTGTCGCGAACACGTTTCTTTTTCATTTAAATAATAATGAAAATACGAAGAAAAAAAAGAATTAAGGAAAAATATCTTTAGGAGTCTCTTCACTTGACGTGATTCATTAGGGTTTTGTACTCCGCAAAAACTTGTTCTAATGTTTAACTTGTGGTGTTCAAAGGAATCTGACATTTTTGAAAAATAAACTTTTCCTAATGCACACAGTCAGTTAATTTCGCACTTATTATTTGCTAGAATCTGTATTAAGGCAGATAAAAATGCAAAAAATAAAATATATGTTCACGCAGCCTTGGTAAGAAAAGCATAAGAAATAACTAGAGAAAATATTGGTATATAACGACTATTTAATTTAACACTTAGTTTGCATTATAAATAGATTTAATCGTTGATTACCGTTTATATGGGTTAAGTTGAAAGAATAATGCAAATAGTGGATGCTTTGAAATGCAATCACAGTATCCCCATGAGCTTGTGTGTATTCTGATCAACTTATAAGTTGCTACGATTCCTCTTTTTATAAGATCGCTATAATCTTCTTCGCAAGTCATCTTCAATGTGTCTTCAAAGAAGCCGCTTGCTCGCAAATGTTAAGTGAGCGGGAGAACTTTTCTTCCTTCAATAAGATTAAAGCAGAGAAAACGCGTAAAGAGGGGCTTTTACATGTTGGGAGCATTAAAGGTTTTTTTCCAAATCAAGCCGAACACTTTCTCTTTTTCTTTTTTAAATTTCACCGTTAATTGGCATATTTTCTTAGAACCATCCTCATCGCGTCGTTTGTCGACATCCATGGACTGTGTTCGACCAAAACCCTGAATCGTCATTGTTGCTGACCAATTGCTCACGGCAAGTTCCCCTTTACTTGTAACAATGCAATGGTCACCACGAAGTTGGGAAAGAGATAGGGAGCGGTTACAGTCTACCGGATGGTGTTCTCGATTGATGAGTATTATGTCGTTACTCGCTGAGCGTTCACTGTAACTACAACTATCACACGTCAACCTGATAGTCATGACGCTTATCTACTCGATAATGCGGCAGCTAATTTCTTCTTCTGAATTCTGAATTACGATGCATTTGGCCGTACGGGTGATGCAATTGATTTGAAAAGATTATTTCGCTTTTGCGATTAACTCGTCGCAACAGTGGTGGAATATACGAAGGGTGTTCTTGTTGATTTACAAACTAATAGATTTTTACAATTACCGTACGACCACGCGCTTGGATAGACAATACAATTCCCTGGGCAGGCCAAATACATATTCCGCAAGTTTTAAATAATATTCATTTATGTGAAAGCATTTAAAAATATTTTGGGAATTTAAGTTAAAGTTTCTTTTTTTTAGCAATTTCAACTTGGAAGCAGGCCAGTTTACCAGTCAGTTTTTTGTGTACTGCATTTTTCTCTCTTCTTTTCTTTCTACCCTTAAGGAATGCTATCAAGTCTTTCGCGTGTTGACTTAAAAAAAAAAGAAAATACAGTTTTTCGCTTACTTTTGTGTCAACATGTATGTGTGTACGAATTCTTTACAATGTTTAAATTTATTTTTTTTTCGTTTTTCTGCTATTGCATCGCGAACAATATAAATATTTACCACCTTCTTAGCAACAGCTCTGTGGCATGCAAATGTTCTCATGACTTTCACATCGCTTGAATAGGGTTATGCATAAAAATCTCTCAATAAAAAAAAAGACAAGAAAATTCACACTTACTGCGTCACAGGTGTCTACTCCAGTACGTATGTATGTATGTATGCACATTTTTTTTTCATTTGAGTGAACACAGAAATGGAAACGGTTGTACAGAGGTGTAAAATATTACGCATGAAAGTGTTTTAAATGAATTTTTATAAATGAAATTTTTTAAATTTTCATCAGATTTTTTCATGTGTAATATAATAAGTGCGTGAGAGGCATGATTGCAATTGCCTTTTGATTTCATATGCGTCTGGAAATTTTAGGTCCTTAAAAGTGGATAATAACTTTGTTTAAATATTCGCCGTAAAGTACGCAATAAATAAAATACATAAAAACATTTTGAGAAAGGCCGAGACGGTTTTACTAGAGTACGATCTATTCAGATACAGGTAAAAGCGGATGCCGTCTATTCTCACAGATAACTGCGAACTCTAATGCAATCTAGACCCAGGCATTAGTGATTTCTAATACAGTTTGGTCTTATAACAGTGGATGAAAATGCCGTCTGTTCTACCCTACAACATTTCATCTGATATAACTCTTCATTTATTTGCATGCTAAAATACCGAAAATGATACCTTTCCGTACACGTACTTATCAATAGGGCCCTTATGTATGTCCTATGTTATCAAAACATATGGATGAGAACTCTGAGATGGGACGGTGACCCAAAAATATATTTATGAGGGTTCAATTTTTGAAGCGAGCGGGTAAGTAGTTCTGCACCACGTACAAGAGCATTTATCATAAGTGGTGTAGGGTTGGCCACACATTCAATAGGCTGCGGCCACTAGTCTATAGGATGACTTCTTCTTGGGACGGTGACGTTTGGGGTTTTATTGAAAAATCCATAGAAGAACTCTATCCGAAATAGCATATGTTGAGTCTCTACCCCCATGTCCCGATATTTTCGGCAGACGTCGGTCTTTTTGATTGACAGCTGCTTAAATTTGTGATTGTCTCCCGAGGACGAGATTCCGTTCTTATGACGGCATTCAGAAAATGGCAACAACTTTCGTCAAGAGCCTCGGAAGACACGGCTATACTTTTATATTTTTAGTTATAAGGATAAAGCGGGAAGGTGTTTTTCAAATTCTTTAGTAATGCTTCCCGTAATGACTCTAATTAACAGATAGATACCTTACATGTATTTGTGTTTAATATGGTTAAACTTAAACATATTGTTGTCATATGCATTGAATTTTTTTTTTGTTTTTGCATTTTGAGTTTTTTTGGGCCTCTTTGTTGAATTTTTGTTGTTGTTGTTGTTTTTTTTTTTATCTATGAATATCGTGACAATTGCACAACCGTTCATAACAGTCGATTTTGGTTCCATATAATCAACATCACTTTGTAATTCTCAACTTTATAGTTCAACTGTGTAAAACAAAAGAGTAACATTAAAAGGTTACGCAATCACTTGCAGTTTTATGTTCACACGACTATAACATCGAATTCAGATTTCACATAACTATGCACTTACATACATATATCAGTTTATAATGCGTGTATGTGCATGTGTGAGGCACGAGTGCCTACTGATGCTCAAATGTATGCAATGTATGTAAAAAAAAGAAAAAAAAGAAATAGATGTGTTAACGTTTAGTAAGGGAATTTAGCCCACATTTATGGGCCATGTTGTTGCTGTTGTAAAGCACAAAAGTAGGTTTTCATTCTTGTTGGAAAACGCATGCATCGTCACTTATATACTTGTACGTCTGTATGTATGTATGTATGTATGTATGTATGTATGTATGTATGTATGTATGTATGTATGTATGTATGTATGTATGTATGTATGTATGTATGTATGTATGTATGTATGTATGTATGTGTGTGTGTGTGTGTGTGTGTGTGTGTGTGTGTGTGTGTGTGTGTGTGTGTGTGTATGAGAGAGAGAGAGAGAAAGAGAGAGCATCCTATATACATGAATGTAGGATTATATAGTGTTCTAGTAAATGCTAACAATTGCAATCCTTTTGTTTTTGTAAGTCTGCCCCCATTCAGCAATTATTGAATTGCATTAAAAAAATTGCATGCTATCTGATCCTAGGCACAAAAGACTTTGCTCTTTTGTAATTGCCTAGGCGTTGAGGCAATGTCATGAAAAACAACAAGCTTACACCGTTTAATTTTTTTCCTTTTTTTTTTCTTTTTTTGCTTTCAACGAAAATTCTGGAACCATATTATATTACATTTAGGCAATTGTGTACGAAATATATTTAAACATAAAAAAAAAATTGCAAAAAAAAACAACGACTTACCAAAATTCTGAGAATTAATATGTGTAGGCATTAATACATATACTTTCTATATATATGTACATATCCATGTACATGTGTTCATTTCCTATCACAGCTTTCAAAAGCATAACATAACCTCTTATGTGAAAGTGTATTTCTCTTTGTTTGTATCCGGTTGGTATGCCCTTAATCAATGTTTCCCAACCGTGCGCTTTTACTTGTTGCAGATTAATTTGTTGTTTGAAACAAAAGATTGTGTATTTGATTGTTTAGAGGAGGGGAGTGACGGGAGTGGGGTATTAACTGTTCACTTAATTACACGTAATTGTGTAATGTTGTTCTTCTTCTCTTATTGCCATAGTTACTTGAAATCAAAATCACTTCGAAAGTACTTTTGTCCTTCTTGTTTGTACCGGTCGCCCGTCAAAGCGATAGCGAACGAAGATAAAAATGCCACTAACGATTAACTGTTTAGTTCAATACCTTCCGAACTTTCAGCGAAATGAAAAATTCAAGAATTGGATCTAATTGCTTTCAAAAAAGGCTGAAGCCCTAAAATGGGAAAACACAAAATAATTGAAATCTCTTCTACACGATGTTCTATAGGATAAAAATGTCCGGTTTTGTTTGCCCTCACACACCTGGTATTTTAGGATTTAGCAGGTTGTATCCCTGTAGCTTTACAAGTACTCGCTGTAGGCGCTAGTTACTAACGGTCGGCTAAAAACTTTGCTTATTTCCTTTGGCAACACTAGAACAGTGCGTTCAAACTCGTTGAGTGGATAAAGCGATTAGTTTAATATCGTATCGATTGTTGTTTCTCTTCGATATGTTCGATAACAAATTCGAAAACTTGACTTGCTTTCCCATAAGAAATGTTCTACGTATTTAAAATACTGTAACATTGTACTCTTCAGAAAATCTATGAATGTAACTGTGTAACTACACACATGAGTGTAGAATGTAACCACACAAATGAAATGCGAGATTAGAATAAGAAGACTTAGATCTTTTGGTAAGCCATACTGTGTAGTAGAAATGAGCTGGACCGATATTGCCTTACGTGCTGTACTGCGCTACATTCAGAAGTGGCGGTATGCAGATTCAACTGTAAAGTGATCGGCCGAAAATAAGCTTTGACTCAATCGCAATTGGTTTATAAAGCATTTCTTCATCCCGTAATGTTCAAAACATGACCGACTCCTGTCAAATGTAATTGCTTGCTTTGGACGAACGCAAATGCAAATGCAAAGATAAGGCGAGTAATCGAAAATCATTTGAACAGTTTCGTACCCATCGGCTTTGTTTGATGGCGAACAAACTGTAGTGTTTCTCAATCAACTAAGCAGTCATGGTGAACATGAATGTGAAACAAATGAAAAGATTCTATGCATGGAGGCGGCCACATAAGTACTTACGATTTATAACATTAAACATTTCCCAATAAAATAGGAAAAATAATTCCAATATAAGTGGAATCAAATAATTATAATTTGAAAAAACTTTCCTCGGCGGCATTGAAAACATATTGACTACGAAAGAGATTATTGATGAAAAAGTAGTTTAAGTTAGAAGCTAATAGTGGAAATGGTTAAATATGCAGGTTAAGCATTATCATGCGTTAACTCTCTTAAGGGTGGAAACAGTTGTACACTTTCCAGAAAATCCATCACTTTTTTTTGATTTAAATGATGATCCCTTGAATATTAAAAAATTATATAAAAACAAATAAGAAAACTAAATTCGGTGGGGACCGAATGTTTTATACCCATCACCAGTGTTCTAAAAAAGACAAAAGAAGTAAAAGAACAAAATTTTCATGCTCTATGGAGCTATGCTATGTAGCGCGGGCGCAGCTGATTTTTTCTATTTTTAAAATAAAAGTTTTTCGTTGTATAGGCGTTGCAGGCGTGTCCTTTGAAAAGTTTAGGTCAATTTCTAATACTTTTGCAAATTTGTGGGCGATATCTTCATTTTCGTTGTATTGTTAACACGATTGGTGGGGTAATGACAACATTTTTCCGCTTTAACATAAAGGAAATGCCTACACGAAAAAGGTACGCTTTTCAAGAAAAGGTATAGAAGGTGGTAGTGGCACAAGTGGACCACAATCTAAATTCCTTAGTGCAAAAAGCATGGACTGTTTCTTGAATGATTCAATTGGTTCAATATGAAAACGCCAAAGGCGTAACCCAGTACAGGTCGTAGCAAATTTACATCTCTTTGTTAATGCTGCTGAATTCTTTAGACCAATATTTAGTAAAGCTTTGTTCAAAACGAATGCCTAGACCAAGAACCAGCTTACTTCCTTTAGTATACCCATCACCGAAAGATGAGAGGTATACTCATTTCGTCAAATCGTTTACAACGTCCAGAAGAAAGCATCAGAGACCCTATAAAGCATATTCTTGGACAGCATGAAATTCTAAACCGATTTAAGCATGTCCGTCCGTTTGTCTGCCCGCCTGCCTGGCTGCCTCTGTATTGTCTGTGGTAAACAAAAATGAAGCTATCAACTTCAAATTTAGCAGAAATACTGGAAGGTCTTGCTATAGTACCTGTACAAAAATGAAAAAAATTAGCCACGCCTCCCCGATATTATAATGTGTCAAAAGTTAAATTGTTTTAAATACCTTTATAAGGCTCAGTAATAAACTTAAAAAATCCCACAAAGTATATAAATTCTCATCCAGTTCCAAATTTGCAATGCACCTAAACACGTTCGCCTGCTCATCAGTCCATCCATGGATCTGCCCAATTGTATAGCATCTATGGTAAAGACTCTCCCATTAACGAAAATGAATATATCGCCTACTAAGAAAAGAAAAGAGAAAGAAAGGAAAGCAAAACAATTTGGAAGTGACCTCAACTTTTCCAAGGACACGCTTAGGCCACAAAAACTTTTATTTTGAAAATAGAAAAAATCAGCCATGACCACTCCATATTAGAGAGTATGAAAATTTGGGTATAACAGCAACAACATAATTTTCTTAGTTTTTTTTTTCACTTAAATGCTCGCAATCACACAAAAGTCAATATTTCTAAGAAATGCTATGAGTGTCACAAATTTGCCACAGCCATCTGCGGTAGAGTCGCTTAAATTAAACATTCCTCGAGTGGAATAATTCCTTAATATAAACTCTTCGAATGTTATTGTTTTATTATCCTCCCGAACATCTTAAAGCAAAGGCTAAGGAAAGAGTTTTCATTGCAATGGTTTCTCCTTCCTAGATGAGCGGACTCTGTGCCACCACAAGAACATTAAATAAACACACGCTTTCAATAAGATGGAGATACCAGCTTGAGAGCATAAACAGTTCATAGTAATAAAATATATATTCCAGCTTTTTGTTCTTAAATTCCAGTCAGCAGTATTGTTCTTCTCTAAGACTGGTCACTGCTGATTATTTGTTATCGTGCCTCTTGGACACTTTAATATTGATGCACCCTGCTCTTTGCACCTATTTATTTGCATTTTTCATCTTTTCCCTTTGACTGTCTTAGCTTTGAATGAATTTTACAGCATTTTCTGTTTATTAGCATTCGATATAAGTGAAACCCGTCCACCCCCCCTACAGAAATGTTTAAGGAAAATGCAAAAAAGGAATAAAATTTACTTAATTGATTCCAATTTTAAATATTCAACAGGTCCGTATACCAGATGGAAATTTAGAAGAAATTACTTCTGTCATAATCCTTAAGTGTCCCCCTTTTGGTTATAATAATAAAAAATATATTTTTCATCATATTATTTAAGTTATCTTATGTTTATAAAGGGAACTTTTCGTTTTGTTGTTGTTGTCTTGGGTTTTTGTGGTAGAAATTTCCATTATATGCACTCTTGTGCAGCTGCAATTATGAGATGAGTTTCATTATAGCTTTCACTTGGTTTTGTTTTGTGTGATTTCTTTTTCACTGCTTTTTTACTCTTCTCTTCCTTTGTACTATTCATTTCCTTTTCATTCGTAATAAGAAAAGTGTTATCTGATTGCCATTTCAGGCAGGGATAGATGTGCAATAAAAAGCTTGAGATGAGTAAATATTTATTACTTCCATTCACAAATAAATTCCTTTTTTTGTCTTATTGCCTTTTCTTTCTTCTTACTTTCTTTGAACGAAAACTGAATTTGAAAATTACAAAAAAATAAAAAAATAAAACCAAAAAAAAAAAGCATAAAATATAATCTATTATATGTGAGTGGACTAAGCTCTATACAAAATGGACTTGCAATGCCTTGGCATGAATAAGTAGAATGTCGCCATTGTTCCGGTTGTTTAGTAAAATGAAAGTTATCAAACTAACAATTCAGTCTGTTCTTAATCGCAAATACCTACATATGTATATATATATATAGGGACAAAGCAACAAGTGCTTTATTAAACCACACAAGTAGAAAAAGGGAGTAAAATAAGAAAATGAACTAAAAGTTTAACTAATGACCGATAAATTTAAAGGTTTACGAATCATCAGTTTATGTAAAATAGATCAAAATCAAGTGGCTTAGGGAATCTAAATACATTTTATGACAAGTCCTTAAATCTCAATGCTTGGGGCCCTAACAAAAACTACTTATGTAATAACATTGTAAAATCGAAAGACGAAGATCGAAGATAGTAACTAATTCGATTCGATTTTATTGTCGAAAATTGGTGCAATATATATTAAGCGCAATAGTTTCCGCCATTCTCTACAACATTTTACAATATTTTTTACAACATGGTGATATCACGTCGAAAGAACTTATTTTTGGCAGTGAACCATTTTCGCACTTCTTTAACTTTGCGGACCCGCGTGTCAGCCAAGCCATACTGCATCGAGTCGAACAGGTTGTGATCAGAGGTAGCCATGCCTGGTGAGTACGCTGGGCGTAACAGAACTTCCCATTCGAGCTGCAACTGTGTATGCTCGACAACTTTCATGCCATACCGACAAATTTCATACCATACCGGCCTCTGTGGCGATATCTGTATATCATCTTACGAACTTATTGGGCGATCGGCTACATTAGCATTTCTGAAATTAGTTAGCGACTCTTTTATTAGCACAGGGTCTTCTATTTATTTAAATTTTTTTTTTTTGCACAACTTGGCACGCTTTAGCTATTTTGCGAATTCATCCAAAACATTTTACTAAGAAAAGATTTAAAGGCAACAAAACATTTCCAATTTTTGCCAAGCGGCGATAAAAGTGATCAACAAAAAGAAAAAAAAATTATATCTAAACACGGTTTTGGGACTGCAAACATGATTTCAACAAACCATTGTGGTTAAATCGATTCCGCCAGTAAATTCGATCAAGAATATATTCATTTCACAGAGTCTTTAATGTGCATTGCGTTAGGTATATCATCTTGTATACACCACATGTGGTGATAATAAAAATTTTTATGAGTTTAACGATGAAAGAGAAAAGTATTTATCACACAACAAGCAAGTATGCATTGTTCCTAAATTTTTTTTTACCATAAATATACATCAATTTTTTCTTATTTAAAGAAAGTCCTTATATGTATATATATATCTTATATTATCATTTACAATAGATTGAAAATAGTTTACAAGACCTCATATCGCTTTCGAAATCAAAATCGATGTATCTATCTATATATAATGGTAAAGAAAATTCCCAAAATGAAGATACGCTTTTGGCATATAATATACGTATAAATATTTCACATAAAACTTAACGCATGTATTGCGCATGCATGCACATAAACATAAACATATTCTGATATCGCTATAGCAGCTTCATGTTGTTTGAAATTTTAAGAAAATGTTCTTCATAAATTACCAATGAATTTTACTTACAAAAAGTCGAAAATGCAAGTGTTTGTGGGTATGGATGTAGGTGTGGGTTTTGTTGGTGTACTTATAATGTTTACATGACGACGACGTTCCTGGCAAGTATTATATAGTTATGAATGGTACTTATTACGCATTGTGATCATAATTTATATTTTAGTCTATATATTTTAACTGTTATCTAAGCATTAAATGAAACTGCCTGTGTATACATAGACATGTTCAACTATAAAGTTTATGACCTTCATAAAAAGTACGTATTGATAATTCATCTGAAACAATTGCCAGTTATGCTATACATACAAGTTTCGAAATTTTATTAAACATTTGCTTTGGTAGTTAAAACCGTAAATTTATTAAAAATTTTTGACGTTATTAGAATTTATTATCGGTTCGTTTATTCCTTAAAGGCACTTAAACTTATTAGCTGGATAATATTGTGTCTGATAAAATCCCCTAAAGATTTCTCTTTCTCTCTCTCTCTCTTTCTACGTAACAACAATTTTCGTAAA
>CCAG010003173.1:0-20718 GCA_001077435.1 Glossina morsitans morsitans
TACTTTTCAGCACTCTTCAGATTTTTACAGATTTTTAGCTTGCGGTCAAAATAATGAACAAATCATTGAAGAAAATAAGAAAGAAAAAAAAACAACAACAAAAAAATATCTGCTTTTGTTTTTCTTAAAAATTTGAAAAAAAAAAAAAATAAGAAAAATAAATATCAGTCTCAACATTAGTGGATATTTTGTGGTTTATAGCAAAAATCTCAAGAGCTAAGAAAAAATAAAACAAATGAAAATAAAAACACATAGAAAATTAAAGAAAAAAGAAAATATTTTTCGTGTTTGCTGTTTGTTTAAACGTTCCGCTCTGTTCATCTGCTTTCCTTCTTTAGCTAAATAACCTCTGACTTTCTCTCTCTCTCTCTCTCTCTCTCTCTCTCTTTCTTTCTTTCTCTCTCTATCTTTTCTACGTAACAACAACTTTCGTAAATATTTTCAAGTAAAACATTTGTTGGCGACAGCTTCGCCTTAACTACTAAACAACTAAGTAACTTTAAGTACATTTTGGTGGATATATAAAAAAAAAAACGAATAATTTTAAACACATGTCGATGAACTAATAAATTTTTATTTCAAATTAATCAAAATCGTTTATTGATGTCTATATAAATGTATGTTAACGTTTGCATCATTAGGTAGTAAGTAAAGGCATGTGTGGTGTGGACTTCAATCTCGGGTGATTGACTTTTCTTCAAATACTTTTTCATCTATTGGGTGTTTACAAAAATCGGTTACATTTGCGTTTACTTTTTTTGCGGGTTTATGGTTTACGGCTTTTATTTCAATTTCTTTCGGTTCTACCATTCAACTATAAAAAATTACCCCTCAATGTACTATTACTCGTAATAAAGAAGAACAAAAGTAAGATAATTGTAGTTACAGGAAAATGTGTTGATGTTGGGCATCACTTATAAGTCGGTTTAAGTACGTATTCTCCGAAAATTGTGATGCGTACAACGAAGGTTTCAACACCTTAATCCCCAATCCCCGCTCACAAGACAATTCAATATTCAAGACAATCGAAACTGAAGAGAACAAAAGCAAAAGGACAAAATAGGCTTTAGAAATTGTATTGATCACAGTTTATGGGAATACGGGTTGGCATGTCTATCTGTCACTAGGAAAGCGTAAGCTTTATGTCAGCAAATTGATTAACTTGAGAAATAGGGAGCTAGTATTCATTCGAAGCGCCTTAAACTCCATCTTAAATAAGTAAAAACATTATAATCGGGTAAGGCCTACGATTAAATATCCTGCATCACTTTGCCCAATAGAATTTTTCATAAGAGTGTGAAGTTATATTTAAATATAACTAGCAAAGACCCAAATCATAACATTTTTACAGAGCTGTTTTAAGCTGATAACAGAACTATATTAAATGAACTCGGTGGGATTTAAGTCAAAATATAGCTGCAATTGAATTTTTCAAGCATTTTTTTCTACATCTGCCCCTCTAAACAATTCTTTATATCTGCGGTCTCCCTTTCGCAAAAATGAATTAGAAAGAATCGGGTGCGTCCATCCAATATTATAGAGTATGAAAATTTAGTTCTTTTCGTTTTTGTTTCGGGTCACGTTGCTGGGTATAAAAGTTTCGGTCACGACCGAATATAGTTTTCTTACATGTTTTATTTTTGATTATTATACATTATTGGACAAAATGCAGTTACAAAAATTATCCGCTTGACTAGTTACAAGATGACATAATAAGGGACATAAACATATGTGAAAATATTTCTAAAATGGTGACTTGTAGACATCAGACAGGAAAATGGACGGGCAGACCCGACCCGGTTCAACCTGTTTTTCCGTACCTTGAGAAGTATGATTGGAATTATGTTTAGAGGATACACTGTCAGTACTTTTTGCGATCATTTTTGCTTAGCAATTTTAAACAGTCTCCGTTAATATTTGAATAAAAATTTAACTCCCGTGGATGTAGTTGTTGCCCGTATGGTGGCAATGAACTAACAATTTATATACTAGAAAGTTTAGCTTTCTATCCCGGCTTAAGTCATCGTACGAATTCCAACTAATGACGGACAGATAGACAGATACAGGCGGCGGGAAGGTAAACCAATTCGGAATTTTTGTTACGAGTTCGAAGAAAAATCTGTATTTTCTCTTTTACAATTTCCATATCTTTTTATTATTTATACAGAAGAATGTTTTTTTTGTGGTTTCTTTCATTCCGCGGAAACTTTCATTCGACACAAATATTAAGCTAATCTTTGACATGACATGCAGAAGTATTAACTTTATTCATCGAGTGTAAGGTGAATGTATTTCAAATTCCATTGCAAAACATTTTATTATATTCGATATTATAACTGAATGGTGTAACTGTGTTTTACCCAAAGTAGATTATATAGATTGAATATATATGTACACAACAGATATCATTCTTTCAGTAAAGCCCTGAAAGAAAGTTTTAGCTGTGGGTTTATCTTCAGTCAATCTTGTATATAAAAAACCTCAAACTAAAATAAAAATATAACAAAAAAAAAAAAGAGAAAAAAAGTGTATATTTAGCTGTAATCGAATCTTCTAAACTCATCGCGTTTATCTTGAAAAAGAAAAAAAAAATAAATAAATAAAAAGTAACACAAAATTCCGATATTCTATAACAATCAACGTTTTTTGCCAAATTTTCAGAGATCATCTTTAGCATATATGTGGAAACTACTATCAATGCACATACTTGACGTGGTACCATGGGCATGTCGTCTGATCAACTTGCTATTTTTTCAATGTTAACTTTTTTTAGCAAAGTTTTAAAACGGATACCTTACACACATACATGTTCCCATTGATTCGGAATTCGTCAAGAATAAAGTATTAAGCATCAAAGTACATCCGAAGTTTCCCTCTGGGTATTGCAAATGTTTTGACATAGTCAATGCATTCCCGAGAAAGGAAGTAAAATATAAAAAATAGAATTTTTTTTTTTTTGTATTTATTTTCTCTATCTTCGTTGACAACAGCCAACAATAACTTGAATAGAAACATAAGCAAAACATTTGTAGACAAACCGGATATCAAACTTCAAAATTTCATAAACACATACAGACGGTTAGCCTTTTCCTGTTTTTATCTATGTAAGAGTGCGAGTGAGAGAGAGAGCGCACGCCATAAAAACTCAGCGGATTTACAAATATATGGGCAAAAAAAAACTGGATTGTTCGTTCACACCCGCAATTTTTGGAATCGTACTTCATATGCAGGCACACAAGTGCTCTATGTTTTCTGCGTTCTGTTTTAGAATGCACTCATTTATCTTCATAAATTGTGTTTACGGTGTCTTATTAAAAATGACGAGCTATTGTTGCCGTCCTATACTTCAGTGCACTTCGCTATGCTACTAGTTTCGTAGTTAGCAGTTTGTGTTGGATACCTCACGGTTGTCCTTTTGGTTTGGGTTTTTTTTTTAAGATACGGACGTATAATAGCCAGCGCGCGATGTTAGCCAACTATGTGCGGTTTAGCTGTTTGTTACATTGTTGCACTGCAACGAAGCTGAAAATAATTATACAACTTTTCGATGAAATGAAAATTGGGTTGAGCATCGCTGCTGTCCTCAAGAAATGTAAAGAAATTGCTGCAAGACTTCTCCTCTTTACATTAATTTCGTTTGTTTCAGTACAACACATCCGAGATATTAGATCGATTAAACATTGTGCTCCTATTTTTCGCAAAATTTTTGCATAAAAAGCTAAAATTTTGTTTCGCCTAATAAATCGGAATTAGGACGTAGTTTACCCATCGATATGTTCGGAAGAGAGAAAACAATAATATCAGGTATATAGGACTTGATCAAACATTTATTCTCATACTGAATGCGGGAATAATGCGAACTTACCAAACTTGTTCGAATAGCTCCGACGAAAAGCAACGACAACATTTTACTTCAGACGTACAACAGCGAAAGTAAAATGGAAAAAAATGTCAAAATAATTTTGAAGACAACATGGAAAGACTGTTATGATTATGAGCAGCAAGTTGAAGAAGGAAGAAGCATTAGTGAGAAAGAAAAGCGCGTTATTAAGAAGAATGTCAGCTAAAGGAGGATCTTGAATTGTTTCCAACTCTGAAACTGAAATGACAGGACAATATTTTTAAAGGAGAAATTGTGTTAAGGATTTATGTTCTGTTTTTTGATGCAAACTTTGCGTAAGTAATGTTTGATTTTTAAGTTTATCTTCAAGTACAAAGAGAAAGAAAATGCATAGATGGTTGGTTCAGTTGGTTATGTGCATATATTCCCTATTATTTCCTTCTTATATACTCATTTTACAACTTATTAAATAACTACAAGTCTCATAACAGCTCTTTTCACTAAAGCAACAACTAATGAGCACTTCTTTGTATGTACGTTTATGCATCGATATGCATGGACGAAATTTTTAGCAATCAAGGACAGTATGAGAATAAAATATGTTTGTTCTTAAAAATTTTAAAAGTTTTTCTCGACACAAAACAAAATTTATGTGGACAAGTATGAAAATTGTATTTGGTTGTGAGTGAATCTTTCATACCCACCAACGTTATCTCACTTAAACAAGATAAAAAAACAACAACAAAAAAACAAAAAAACGAAAGGAAATAAATTTCCATATTCTTTAATATCGGATGGCCGAGGCTCTTTTTAACATTTTTGTAGAAGAAAGATTAGAAATTCTAGTTTTATCTGTTGTAGTGTTTTGAACAAGGTAAAGGTCCCATGAGCACGGGTCAACAGTGCCGTTTCGTTATTTTTTAAGTCTCCTATATCTTCTAGTGAAGTGCGCCCGAAATTGAGCTTGAAACTTTACTCAATCAATCAGCTTGAAAAGCGAGATTTATGGTACATGGCATCTCTACTTTTAGTGTTTAGTTTTACTTCTTAGCTTCTTCTTAGCTTTTATTCTCAATTCAAATCTATGCTTGCATTAAATTATTAAAATAAAATCGATATTCTAGTTAACATTAACTTCAAAATGGTGCTATGGGGAATCATTCCAATATTCCTAAGAAGAGTGGAATAAGAAACTAGTAAAAAGCTTATGGCCGGGTAAAAATAAAATAAAATACTAAAAATTATACCTCTTCATCTAAAAGCATACTCATAATGGAATCCCTGATAAGCAGTAGTGCAGCCATCTTTTCGCTGTGGCTTTCCTATTTTCTTGTGACCCCATCATCGTTCTACTCTTCCATTCTTCTCGTATCCTTCGACCATCCTTCCATTAGACCCTGTTATCTTCGCCTTATATTGGTAATATCTATATATAATTTCCCTATGACGCTCTTATATCCCCATTACCTGCCCATTGTCTTCCATTATTCCCCATTGTAGAACTAGAAAATTATAAGAATAGAGAACAAAGCTTACGCAAAAGCATATATTCGATGTATACTCGAAGGCGGTAGTCCCTCTACATAAATCTTATTAGTATATCTTACTAACTGCCCCCCCCCCCCCCGCCCCTTTTTCAAAAAGCAATGGTTAACCAATACGCAAAGCAATGAAGTCGTAAGCGAACGGTCGAGATGACATGAAATCTTAACAGATGTGACCTGAATGGCACTGAATAGGCCATTTTATAAAAGAATACAAGAAAAGAATTTTTCTCAGGCATGACATTAAAGCGTGAGTCCCGGAAAATCTGTTAACTTCTGCTTTTTATCTCTTCGCCAACACGTTACACGTTATTGATAAGTAAGTCGACATTCGCCTGTCCGTTCGCTTGCCAACAAAGTACATAAATTGGAACTGTGAAAGCCATAAAAAACTGAACAGAAAACTGAAACCATTATATATGTACGTTATTTGTACTTGATTAAAAATTAAACTTGACTCGAATCTAAGCTTCACCTGAATTTAAATAAATGCACAATAGACGAAATCCTTCAAACTGTAAAGATATTTTATCAATGAGCTACAAAATAATTATAGTCTTATACTTAATATAATTTGAGATTTCTATTTGTCACACGATTTACTTAAGCTAGAGATTCCGGTAGATTCGCTCCAAAGCAAATATTAAAAATTTTCCTTCTTTTTATTATTATTTTTAACGACTTGTTTCACATCACCTTCTCCATTATTATTCTTATTAACAACAGTTCAAAGTAATTTTTTTATCGTTTTCCGACATTTTATTTTAATATTTCTCTTTACTGCACTGCATATTGACTGCTGTCTGTCCCCCGGGTGGATGTGTTCATCCTTATACGTTACGTATAGAGCACAAAAGCGTTGACGATTGATTGGCCAATAAAGTTCCTACAGTTCAAAAGACTTCCAATGATGGCTGATGACGGCTTGTTATATTACTGATTTTGTTTTTCACACTCTTGCATCGAATTATTATTGAAGACAGAAGTTACATCGCCAGTACTAGCGGCCGCAACAGCACTAGCTAGCAGTGTAATGTGCGAACGTCATATTAAAATATTGAATGCTTAAAATGGCAATAAATGGGAAATCCGAAGCACGCAATTGCCTTAATTAAATTATAGCTTAATGAATCAATGCGATGCTTTTAATTAATCGCTTTGTATATTTCCTTTTCTTTTCTTTTCTTTTCTTTTCTTTGTTTCTCAGCTTCACTTTACCTCTTGGAAAATGGCGGGGATTTATTGAAATTAAATTAAAATCAGAAAGCGTTGTTAAGTATGTTAGTTAGTTATTGTGGAATTTTTTTTCTTCTGGCTTTTTTACCTGAATCAATTAGTTTATCCTACAGCATTTACAACAACTCTTATCTATCTATAGTTTCATAACGTAAGGCAAACTAGCAAGAGAAGATAATATCGTAACCATCTATTCTTAACTAATAAATTGAAGCCATTTTATATGCTCCCCTTTGATAGGGGTAGTTGTGGAGATATATTCGCTTATTCAACAACTTTGCAACAGTCAAAAGAAGGCTTTAGAAAATGGATGTGTCTATCTGTCTGAGTATGTCTATCTGTCTACATATATCTATCTGTCTGGGTACGTCTATCGGTCTGTGTATGTGTCCGTCCCTCCAGAACAACTAAGATATCGGTTTCAAGATCGGCAAAACCATCGGAAATTCCTCCAAGCAACGTGTTATTGAAACGTACGAAGAACAAGCCTACACACCAACATAGCCTGGAAACATATGTTCGAGGGAATTACCGTACTGCTTATAAACGACAATTAATACGAAGGTAAAGACATTTGCAACATATCGTTTTGGTTGCGTTAATTCATCACTTATACCTAACTTCGTTTCAAGAAGTATTTGTTTGGTTTTGCAATTTATTTCAATGTTTTTTTGGTTGCTTTTTTTATTCGCAAATTCAATTGATGTATGTCGTCCGACACGTTTACTTGCAGACTTAAATAACAGAATACCCTCTATAAAGTTCACTATGCTAGATAGGTGATCGCATGTTTGATATTTGCTGTCCAGATATATATGTGCGCAGCGATGTGTAATAGTGTGTCCCCGTAAGTCGATTCTTGAAAATTTTAATCAACTTTTCGGCGTGCGGGGCAACTGACCTTTGGGAACTTGAGGCGAAAGTATGTTACAACGTCTTTCATCCGGTATCGACTCTTCCCCTCTAGCTTAAAGTAAACAATCATCAATGCATTCTTTACTTATTTCACTTATAGCAATTCGGTTCTAGCCTTTTTGCCGACAAAACCAGAACAATCACTTTTCTCTTGATAATAGCAGATTATTGTTGTAGTTTCCACTGAAGTTTAATTTTAGTCTAAAGCGCATTTGCCGCTCGCGTATCAAGAATGTTGCTGCTGTTCATATAACATTGTTTGCAGTAAACTTATTACATTGAAACTTTGCTGTTATATGCTATATGGGGATCAAGTATATAGAAGAATTACGGGATACTTATAGTTAAAGTAAATTGAGTTGATTGGGAAAAATGTATTGAAGAACAAAGCTATGAATAGCAATCTCTTCTTTCGGTAAATAGAAGAATTGTAGAAAGCAGAAGCTGATGTTTCGGTATAGACTGGTAGATGCATTAGTAGTGTGCAGTCTGACTGAGCGTTCCCTGTAGATGTCCATTGGGGATTGTCTCTCATCTTTTAGTCTGCCATGGCATTAGGGTTTTCGCCTTCTCATGTTAGTGATAATATTGTATTCCTACTTCGAAAGCAAAAAGATGTCCGCCCTACACACATACACACGCAGCCCAACGCAACAGCCAAAATTACGTATTTGTTGTTCGTAAGTCAACGGATGTTCGGGACTTTTTATCTCCTCATATTAGTGATAATACTGAATTCTCAGATCAAACGGGAGAAGATGTAGTCCGACATACACACACACATACGCATGCAGCCCAACACAACAACGAATATGATTTATTTGTTGCTTATAAGTCGACTTGCTCTGAGGATATTTTAATTATTTTCCAACTTTTGTGTACTTTATGTGTCTAATTGATTATTATCCAGCTGATATGCAGCTGATTCTCAGGAAATATGGAACATTTTAGATTTTTTCATTTAAAAAATTTGTTTTCTTTTCTTAGATTAAAGTAAATGTACCGGTGAGGGAAAGCTTCGCCTTTGTTTTAGTACTAAAGGTAATATGTAGAGAAAACTATTTACTTTCTAAGGTTAGAAGCGATATTTGGGGAAAAGCTCTTGGTGAATTTTATTTAATGTTACACAGTTTCTTTTTAAAGTTTAAAAATATATGTAATTTTATCTTAACTACTAGATAGGAAAAGTTTTCAATAAAAAAGTCTCTGCTTGCAAAAATATATTCATGCCCTCATTTAATTAAAATTTATTGCTAAACGAATATATAATTAATGCTTTTGTTGCTTTCGTTTAACAATAATAAACTAATTTCATGATTTATAAGCCCGCACAATCCTTTCCTGATTAGTTTGTTTTATTATAATTACTCAGAATGCATACGAATGTCTCGTTTTTCAGTTTATATATTTTTACACACGCTTGCACATGTTTTCAATACTTTCAATGAATAATTACAATGAATTAATAAAACCATATATCAAAATGAGAGTCAATTCCTATATGAATGCCAGCACAAAGGCATTCAAAAATTGAAATCAAATGTAAAGGCGACTATTAGTCGCCTAACACACAATATCAATACTTTCAGATTCACGTATTATTTTATTCGTAACTTCAAAGCCGATTTTCACAATGCAGAGGACATCCATTCTAAAGATGATTCATTCAAACTTTAATCTAAATTGCGTTCTATTCTGATTTTAGTTCCATTAAAGTGGTTGCCTTTGCGGCGGCAAAAGATTAAAACATACGCCATTTCATGTCAGTACCAACCAATTGCAGATCGATTATATAATTATCGAAAGCGTTATTGTTCACTCTTATAGTGGAAGTAAATGATGGAATCAATGAACAGTATAAGCAAAGATTTTATAAAATGATTATGTTAAATATGAATTTTATATGAAATAAATCAAGTTAAACAGAGAGAATGAACGAAATCAGCCCGGGGTGAATATCTAAGATAGTTAGTTAGTTAGTTATGTTTGAGAAATACGGCAAGCAAAGTCAATTATTTCACATGTGCAAAAAGTATAATAAATAAATACTCGACAGTTACCAAGCTAATCATTGCCATGAAAAATCCTACTGTTACTGGCATAGTGTTACTAAGTTTCATAGTATTTTAACGAAGAAGAAGAAGATCAAAGCAACATTGCCGCTTATCTTCAATTCTATTTCTATTATATTTTTTATTTAATTGCTCTGACAAAAAGGATTGTTCTGTTTTTGATCGGGTAATTCTGGAATTCACCTAAGACCAAGTTAGGCGCAAGGGCGCGCTGAACTATTTCTTGAAATTCTCTTTTTCTTAGTAAGCGATTGGATTACATTACGTTCTTGAAGAGCTTTGTAATTTCTGATATTTTTCCCTTGCTCTTGGGATGATATTAGTCATGTTAAACAAGGACGTGACAACTAGATTTCTTATCGCGATAATGTGTCTTCGTTGCAACCCCATTCAATTATCTTAACAGATAATCTCAGAATGAGAAGTCCAGTCCAAAAGTCATCATTCAGAGCTTTGCAGAGGACACCGAAGGTGTTGGAAACCTCATAATTATGTCTATATTGGTTGAAACTTATGAAGATAAGGTTCCTAGAGAAACATTATAGGATAGGAAGTGATGGTAAAGTTCATTTCTAAGAAATAACTTATGGGCTTTAGAGAAATGTATTTTGGAGAAATCTTGCCCCACACACGCACACATAAAACGCTTGTATTTGTTTTTCCAAAAATTTCTTTTAATTGATCATTATCTTTGTTCATTTGCTCTGCTGCTTGTCCACGAGAAATATCCAAAACATGTTCGTATGCATATTTTACAAAAAAAAACACCGGATTATATCGTCCAGACTGTAATATCATGACCGGTGTGATCATCTCATCATTAAGAAAAAGAAAAAAAGGCAGATTAATTTGGACGGGAAAGCACGAGATAATGATTATATTACTAACTATAAAATAAAGATAAAACGAGACAGAAAATAGTTGATAAAACATATAACTTATAGTTAATTGGCAGGCACATTAAAACATATTCGCATGCTGCACGCAAACTTCAATACACACAATTATCGAAAACACTTTAGATAAAATTGGCAAAGACTTCCTTGAAAATTATCAAAAAAAGTAAATATAATTGTTGTTCCAGCAATGGCTGCAACATCAACATTGCTCATGGTTATTAAAACATGCAACAGCCTAGTAGTAGTCATGCGACCTCTTCTCACAAAGATTTTTGCACCATTTTTTATAAGGAAACGATTTGAAATCGTCTTCTTCTATTTTTTTTTTTTTTTTTTTGTTATAAACAAATTGCTCGACTTGCTTGGCTATCGTGTTTACTTGCAGCTGTAATTACAGAAGAAGAAGAAAAGAGATGTGCATTAAGTTTTTTTGTTTCTTTTCTTGCAAACAAGATTTTGAAAGCTTTTTCGTTTCATACGTCGTATGCAATCTCATATGCACTCTCTTGCAGTATAAGTTCTATGGCTCCTTTGACATATACGATGGCAATGTAAATAATGTCGTATAATCCATAAAACAACTGTTTCCTTATCAATGCATTTATTTAAAGAGTACTCTGAAATTACACTTAGAGGAGCGTATCAGGTTTTAAGAAGAGTATCGCATTTACGACTTGAACTCATTTGTTCATGTTGTTCGCTTTAAGCCAACAACAACAAAGATAGATGAATTGAATGATGGTTTATCTTCTATGAAGCAAGATTCGCCAGCGAGAGCTGTGATTAAAAGTATACTCTCCGGACTTAATGAAAACCACTATTGATAAATTGCAATACTTAAGCTATTATATGCAAAAAAGAAAACGAATAATAATAATAATAATAATAATAATAATAATAATAATAAAAAGAAAAAAAGAACGAATATTACAAGACTACAGAAAAATTGTTGCCCCAACAACATAAATAAAGCGTTCTCTATAAATGTTCTACTGCAAACTATAGGCTAAGTTAAGTTAAAAAAAAAATATATATATATATATATATGTGTATATATCCATGTGTTATGACTACACAACAGCAACAAGTGCTGGAGATGATACTTGCCTTTCAACACCATAAAACACTTCACGAAAGGTGTGACGCGTGCACTTACACTCTCCTCTCTATGTGCGCATAACATACAACGATTAACAAAGATTCGTTATATAATAAAGTCAACAAGTTAAATTGCCGTGAAACAGCAAAGCGACAATCTGTTACAACATTAACAACATAACATTGTATCGAGAAAATGATACTGAAACAAGAGCTCATTTTCCCAGCCATGTGTGGTGGACGTTGTTACACTATTGTGCATCATCGATTATAGCAAATAAATTTACAGCGAAGGCAATTAATAAAAACACTTGCTGTTAAGACTAAAGGATTGCGGACATTAGTTATCATAAGGATGATGATGATGATGATGATGACGACAACGCCACGAGAGTAGCCGTAAATGACAAAAAAAAAAATAACTTTTAACATTTCGTTTTAATGGATTTGTTGAAATTCCCTATTGCTCTCCCTATACTGTGCACTCATCATCGAAAATGACAATAAAATAATGCTTTCATTGCGTTTGTAACACCAAGACATATTGTTTCGCACTTACGATAAAGCAGATGCTTGTCCAAAAAAAAAAAAAAAATTAAAATCAAAATCCAAGAAATCAAGCGATTGCCTCGTCCTAAGTTTAAAGAAGCAAGTAATATATTTATATAAAAACTTCTATGGCAGATAAACGGTAAGCTTTTCATATCTTAAAGGTGGAGAACAGTTTTTCTTTATAAACTGATTTTCCACCGACAGGGAATTCGATCTGAAAAAACAAAGCACTCATTTTCAATCGCTGGAGAAAATGGACCCATCGCCACGAACATGGTATATCTAGGCACGAAATATTGATATGAAATTCGATAAAATAGCTTTTTATTATCCCAGTGCTACTCACACTGTGAGACTTCTCTTATAGTTGAGATTCTTATGCTTGAAATGAAGTGTACATGAAAGTGTCTTAATATGACAAAATAAGTTTTCTTACCGGGTCTCTTTTTTTTTTTTTTTGCAACGTATTAATCGTATTAACCGGTTACTGATTTTTGCACTCTTTTTGTATCGTTTAATAGGTGCGAACAACACAAATTATGTGAAACATGATGACGATGTTTGACTATCCAAATAAAAAAAAATTTTTCTTTTAAATTTGTTCCGTTTTTCTTTCACAATTTGAGGACAAATCGAGGACAGTAATAAACAACAATATTTCAATGAATTAATTAAATAAAACAAAACAATTTTGCAAACTCTACAATTACTTTATACACAGCCTATATTGAAGCATGCATATGTTGCTTATACAAATAAATAAATGGATGATTTATTAAAAAAAAAAAATTGTGGAATTGTAAAATTTTGAGAGGAGGAAAGCAAATGAAGATTCAATGAAGAGGAATTTGTTACATTTGGATCAAAATAGCTTTAGGGAAATTTGAAAATGTTGAAAAATTCTCAATTCAAAAATACATATGTCAATCGCCTAATAAGTGGCATGGCACTTTTGCTTGCTGACTCCGATGGCGCCTATATATGGCTGCAGAAATATTTTATTGTTATCATACTTATAGACATAATAGTCCGCGCAGAAAAAACCAAACTATTGTAACATTTCTTCGTACTTGAGTTATAGCAGGAGTTACGTATGTCCATAAAATATCATTACATGGGGAGAATATAAAAATCGCGATGTCAACGTTACGTATTCAGCCCACTTTCATGTGTAATTATACCAAGTGCCATTAGGTCGGCGTTGTGGCGCCAGGTTGGTGAGCCACTTTTTGTGTAACTAGGCGTGTGCGTGTCCATCAGACTTAGTTTTATGTAACCCCGGATTATACCAATTTTTATTTAACCAATAGTAGTAGTAAGTCTATCTATGCCCTCTTGTATCAAAAGCTGTTATCTAAATAAATTTTAGGGCAACATTGCACTTGCCACTATGCTATAGCTGAGCTCGCTAGCTCGTGAGATGTTGGAGATACGAAGGGAGCGACACTCCTAGCACGGTTATATCAAAAAGAAATTACATGTACTTGCCCCGAATCGAATATGCGGACTGATGAAATCCTAACTTCCCGAACGGGGGTTCTATGTGCTCCTAGAGCTTTTCAATACCCACTCTGCCTGTTGGTTTCCCTTCGGCCCCAGAAAGATTGTGGGATCAGCTAGAAGATGAAGAAATGTTGAGAAAATCGCGGAAACGCTGTAATATTGAGCAAGTTTTGTAGTGCCTAGATGGGAAGCTTCCATCATGGGCGTTGGGTTTATAAAATAACCTAGCATTCGCGTAGTATGAAAAATAGCTTAGACCTGATGGGACTGGTAGAGGCTAAAGTTGTTTCTTGGAAGCGTGTAAAACTCCTTGTTTTGTGCATATGCGTTACACAAAGAAATGTTCTCCATTATGACGTAAAGCTATTGTCGATATGTAAATAAATTTTCAGCAGAAGATATGTGAAAGAAAAACCGATAAAATTAGCAAAATTCTTAAGACTCGTTTTTTTTTTAGTTAAAATATACCCAGAGTCAACAGAAAATTGTAGGTTTTTTCTACGGCTCCGTGAAATTGTTGGAGCAGTCGTCGTCAAGGAGATATATATATATATATATATCTATACGTTTTAGTTCGTTTTCATTAAACATTGTCAAGAATACTTCCATTTTAGTTAAAAACAATATCATGGTGAGCGAACGAAAAAGTTTGACTTGCTGCGTTTGAAGGTAAAGAGAAAATCCACTATTAATTTTTCCCTTTTCCTTTGGACTGCAATAAATTTTCATTTTCTCAATTGAAAGAAATGAAAAGTTTTTCTTTTATATACGAAAATTTATAAGAAAAGAAGAAACTATATAGAGCAAAAAGAATGAAAACAAAAAAAGGTGTGAATATGAAGAGACAATGCTATAAAAAAAAAAAAAAAAAAAAAAAAAAAAAAAATTGTTCAATATAACAGAAGATAGAGACTAAGAATTTCCTTTGCCATTGGATGAATTCGTATTCGTATCTTTGCATAATGATATGTATTTGCAAACCATTTCTTCCTTTATACACTCCGTTCGCATACATACATATATATATATATATATATATATATATATATATATATTTGTCGGCGTAAATCATAATTTATTACAATAAATTTTAATTCAATGCTATTATCGTGTGCCTTGATTCGAAAAGTAAATTGAACTGAAACGTCAGTATTATTATGCGTGTATATGAATGAGAAAATTGAATTTCACTTTGAGGCATATGGAGAGAATAAAATTTCTTTTGCTCGATTTTATATTTGCTTTTACATTTTTTCGCTTTCCTTGCGCTTCTATCGTCTACGTCTATTCTTTTGCTTTTCTTTTTTTTTTTGAATATGCGAACATTTAATTTTCGTTTTTCTTTTAGCGAACACAGTCCAGATGTGTTCTTAATGTATATGCAAGTATTAGATAGTCTGTGGGGCGAGTGGGGAAGAAAAAAAGAGAAATGTTGGTTTGCAATGTATTTCTAGTTACTCTCCTAATTGGATAATTCATAGGAATAAAGACAAAAAAAAAAATAATAATTTGCCTGACTATTTTTGCCGAAGCTTAAGCCATTTTTTAGTAAGAACTTATCATTAATTTGTAGCGAAGCGAACGTAAGAAGCATGGCTTAGATTTGCTGTAGTCTTTCTTAGGACAAAGTTTATTCACATCTCATTTAGGATCTGTTTAGGGTCTTGAAGTGCAGTCCAATCGTATAATATCGTTTACACACAAATTCCCTACACTCTAATAAACTCATAAAGTTATGTCTAAATGAAAATAAATTATAATTAAAAAATCATTTTTGTGCACTTAAACGTCTCAGATGAAGTTCTTCCAAATTTTTGATCTATTCTTTAAGATCAGGTGTTTGTCAATCTGCTATGAAATTTTCCGTTTTAATTTGATAGTGTAAGTTTGGCAGTATAGTTTCGAGAGCATCTTATCCACCACTCACTAAATAACACCTCCAGTAAGACTTAGATTTACGTTTTATTATATTTTTACCTTAAGATTGAAACGCAGCACTAATTGGTTAAATATTAATGTGGCCTCGCAAAAAAAAGGAGCGGAGCAGTTTAAGTATCGATACAAAGGCCTTTTGTTACTACTGTTCTTTAAATGCTTTGAAACTTCTTACAACGGTTGACCATTGATGTCTTTATATTGTTAAGGCTTCAAAGTTCGCGTCGTGTTTTCACTCGCCAAACTTGGTCTGCCTGTTAAAGTCTCATTCGTTTTCTTTATGGTTAGACCTTCTTTGCATCTTAAGCATTAAGTTTATTCGCTAATTCATCGTTTAGCGCCAACCGTAACTGATTCAATTCCTACCTCCTGCATTTTCGTGGCATTTAGCAATTTATGACACACCCAGGGTAATTCATTTTCAAGGCCACTCTACTCGCTAGTTATTATTCCTGTACTTAAGAGGGTTTCCCTTCGATGATATCATCAGTTTAAGGAAAAACGATAAGAATTATTTTAAAGATATCGTCTAAATTACTATAGAAAGACTTTTATAAAAATCCTTAGGAAACGTTGCTCAACAACAAGTATTTCCGTGTTCTATAAGTTATTAGAGTAGAGGAAACTTGATATTAAGTTGCCTCCAAGATTATCAGCTCAAAGACTATTGGCTTCATTTCCATAACGGGACAGACAAGAAGTTTAGTCAAGGCGGTTTAGTAAAGCTAAATATTACGTTGGTATTATGTCCTCTAGGTATTTCCAAAATACTCATCTGAATTCAAATCTCTCGTATTTTAGAATCGAAACTAATTACTTTTCAAATTAATAAATTAATTATGTTAAATAACTTTTCCTACTAATCAATAAAATTAAATCGTAGTTGATAAAAATTAAGTTATAGTTATCTACAAACAAATTGTGTTTATTTGCTGGAAAACATATGGTTCGATAATTTTAATGTACTTTTACAACTGTACCGAATGTAATGTTATCCACAATTCAAAACATAAGTAACAGAGAGACACTTAAGCTGAAAATAAAAGACAAGAAAGACACCGAAAATTATAAATATATATGTGTGTTAATACATATACGTGTGCGTACGTATATCATTGGCATACGTATATCATACATACATGCATGCATATTGGAAAATGAAGCATAGTGTTTGTAAGCCCAAGGTTGACAATTTTGAATATGTGCAGCTTTTTGTTTAAGGTCGACTGCATGCAACCATTTGGTTAGTTGAATATACGGATGGCTGGCGTTGACTTCATTCGAACACACAGGAGCACACGCACCTTCATCGATTATAGTCAACGAAGATTTATGAGCATTACGAGTGTGGCATGATTTTTTTAGAGATAGAATATTTTCTTTTTGTTTTTCCTCTTGTGTTCGTTGCTTCTTTTGTTTTGTCTTCTTTTTACTCTTGGTTTTTATGTGAAGTCTTGAAGTCATGGTTTTTTTAAAGAACGTATCTTTTTTTGGTATTCTCCATGGGATTCAATTTCAATTAATTTGCTCATTAGCTAAGAAAAGCTTTATACAGCACTTGAAAATAGAAAGCAAAAAAAGCAAAAAAAAAGAAAGGTAAGAAAATTATATCCACTTTAGTGCGTACCTTTAATGCTCTCCATCTTAACGAATTGCGAAAACTTTTGTGAAATGTGGGAATAATCCGATCCAAACGATTTGCACACTAACCTCCGAGGATGACTTAAGAATATTTGTACTACATTTTAGTTTAATATCTTTCATATATAAATCGGCTACAAGTTATAGTGCTTGCTCTATTTTCATGATTTTTTATTCTTCTTCTTTTGTTTTCTTAATATGGCCAATCACATAGGGTAAGCGCCAGGGTGACGGTAAAAAAGAAGATGGCGTTGTCGGCCGAGCATTCACTATAGCTACAAGCAGGCATGCATGCTCTACCGCACTGAGATTTGAAACCAAGAACATTGACTTGATAAATGCTACTCCTATTTACTCGGTCAATCGGAAGGTCCCTGTAATGTTTAAGCAATATCTGTAACGAATTGCAAATCGTAGTCCTTTGATTTTTGAGATCAAGGTCAATCTCCAACTAAGTTTCACTTTTCAATCTTAACTTTTAAGAGCAGCTCTTTATAAGGCAGACTTAAGGAAAACAAAAAAAAAGGTAAAATGGTAAAAAGGCGGTAACCATTTTAGAGGCTTTCCCTAAGCGTTGAGTATAAATATTTGAAAAATAATTGAATTTGCTCTTGGATCATTTAGTGTTCGATATAAAACGAGATATCGCGATATTATCATAATTGTGCTTTTCTTACTTTTCTTACTAAATCACAAAAATTTGCGCGACACTATTTAATCACTTATCATTCTCTGTCTATCCGTAGTCGGTTTTTGTTGCTTCCAAATTCAAAAGTTATTGAAAATATCTAAAATTGACCACATGCGATATTTACACGCACTACCACCTTGTGAAAATTAAAAAAAAAAAAACTAAAGGTGTAAAAATGTTGAGCAATTTGCGATCTAAGTATCAAAGATTCTACCTGAGATTATATATCTTTGATTTTACATCTGAAGATATGCTCAAATCTTCTCTGTTGCATATATTATGCTTTTGAGCCTCCCCAATAAATATTATGTTCTTCTTGAAAATGTGTTAAATCCTATATAGGCCTACGGTGTGTATGAGGCATGACGCTTATTATTCGATAGCAACCTGTTCTTCGTTGCTGTGGTTTACTTCAGAGAAAAATTTTTAAGCCCTTAACATAAGTTGCGTTTACTTATTTCATCTTTTAAAACAACATTGCTTGGCATCATTTTTTTTTATTTTGAATTTTGAATTTTTCTATAATTGCGCTAATTGCAAAAACATGAATGGTTACGCAAAGTACGTATGTACGTCTTTTGAGAGAAAAGCAGGAAGAATGAAAGAAAGTAAACAGAAGTAGCATTTCCTTCTACTCTTTACTCAAGCATTAAAGGCAAGGCACTCTTTTAATGATGTAATGCAACGAACACTTGCAATCATCACTACTAGAGTATTATTCTACATCTACATTCTACATCAACTTGTCGACTACACATCAGAGAGTAAATTTAAGTAATTGCAAAGAACAATTCTTACGTGCGTTAAGCTTTACTGAACTCAATGTTGTTACGTAATTCCACTTAAAGGCTGATTTATTTAAACGTCAAAAAGTTTCCATTTTATGAAACCATTGCGATATGAATGATGATAAAGATACAAATGCTGAAACATATATCTTGTGAGCTCTCTTTTGTTTTTTTTTTTTTCTTTTATATATATTTGCAATTATTTTAAACAAAGTCAGTCAGTGGTGCTATAAGCGGAGATAAAGATTTTCATAACAGAAAAGTTTTATAAACGATTACGAAATGAATTGTAATGATATGAAAAAAGGAATCGTTAGAAGAAATTTTGTTTTCAAAAAAAAGTTCTAAAGATTTCCGGGAATTAATCACAGAAAGTGCCACATAGTCAAACTGAGCGTTTTTACATCAACTACCGAAATATCAGGGATGTTAATATTTTGTCAATTCGATAAGGGATCTTCGGAGACGTTGTA
Source organism: Glossina morsitans morsitans (assembly GCA_001077435.1). Taxonomy (NCBI): domain Eukaryota; kingdom Metazoa; phylum Arthropoda; class Insecta; order Diptera; family Glossinidae; genus Glossina; species Glossina morsitans. The sequence continues at coordinate 19,189 of CCAG010003173.1, forward strand.
AAATGATAGCTATGAAAATCTTAATCGTGTCTGTCCGTCTGCATGTCTGCAGTTTAAAGTCTCGCGATTGCAAAAATTAAGTTACGGGACTCAAATTTGACGAAATTGTTGGAAATTTTTGCGCACAGACTTCGATTAAAAATGATCCAAATCAGCCGAAGGGAACACGTACAACATAAGCTAAGAACAATTGTGGTTTTTAAAAGCAAAAAATTTTGATTTTTTACTTGTAATCTACACTAAATACAGTGATGGAAAATGGATGGCTGATCCATGCAGTATCTGTTGAGAAATTCAGAAAATCGGACGCCCCCATCCTTTGTTGATTAGCTGAATAGAAGAAGAAGAATCTATAACAAGTCCTCAAGGTTCATCACCTGTTTGCAACGGCAGAAATTCATCTTAAGGCTATTTTTAATAAATAAAATTTTCACTGGTCATGGTTGGAGTCGTGGATGAGTGATCCTTCCTGATTATGTTGCACTTTATTATCAAAAGCTAAAACGAACAGGCGTTACGTTGGTTTATGCGGCAGTATTATCCTTTTCTACCATTAGCCCGAATGGAAATCCCCGAATCCTGTAGGGTTCTGTAACTCGGGTTAGTGTTCGAGGAAAATCCTTAACGACATTTCATTCAGTAGCCTTTACTAAGGAATACCAAAAAAGATTTGGTACCAAATACCAATTTTCATAAATTATGTGGAAAATTTTCTTGACAACTCGCATACCCATGGAGGATACGTTAAATCCGTCAAGTTCGATCTCAAAATCTTGTACAAGTAAAGTGTTTCTTTATTACTTTTTTCATATCACCATTCGAATCAGGAATAATTATAGTTATGGAAAGAGGAAAGAAGGGAATCCTACTATTTATATACGTTTGATTTCGAAATTGTTACGATGGGAAAGGCCGACCACTGGTAGCTGATAGTCTATCTCAAAGGCGGGTAGTGCGCTAGCGATAAGTCGCGATAGTGTTCGTGCTCGCTGCAATAGTTGCTCGGTTTAACCACTGGTTTTCTTTTTCAAGATATAGTTAGGTATTCATAGTAGGCAGTTTAATAGAAATATTTACCTAAGTACCCTATAATTATGATCCTAACTTTCTCAAATAAAACAGCTCCATAGCCAGCAAAACAGTATTCGTTTTGTATATATTTAGACGAGGTGGGTATTGAAGATTCATAAAGTGAATCGAAATTGTTTATCTTCTGTTTGCTTCTGTTTTGGAAATTATAATAACAATTTTCATATCACTTTTCCGAACAATATATAAATATGTATATGCATACGTTTACGAGTTAATACATTGATTTTCTCATTTTCTCACTTAAAATACGTTCTTTTTTCTTTTAGTTGGAACTATCCAAAAACAAAAAAATGCAGTTCAAATACAGCGTGATATAGGAGGAACGAGTGAGAAGCGTGGAAAGATTTATAGCTACTCGTTGGATTTCCTGGTATTATCAACAACGTCAGCATAAAATTGTAATTTTTATCGCAAGAACAAAATGTTGAACACTTTATT
>CCAG010003174.1:0-26678 GCA_001077435.1 Glossina morsitans morsitans
TAAAGATTTCCGGGAATTAATCACAGAAAGTGCCACATAGTCAAACTGAGCGTTTTTACATCAACTACCGAAATATCAGGGATGTTAATATTTTGTCAATTCGATAAGGGATCTTCGGAGACGTTGTAAAATGATAGCTATGAAAATCTTAATCGTGTCTGTCCGTCTGCATGTCTGCAGTTTAAAGTCTCGCGATTGCAAAAATTAAGTTACGGGACTCAAATTTGACGAAATTGTTGGAAATTTTTGCGCACAGACTTCGATTAAAAATGATCCAAATCAGCCGAAGGGAACGCGTACAACATAAGCTAAGAACAATTGTGGTTTTTAAAAGCAAAAAATTTTGATTTTTTACTTGTAATCTACACTAAATACAGTGATGGAAAATGGATGGCTGATCCATGCAGTATCTGTTGAGAAATTCAGAAAATCGGACGCCCCCATCCTTTGTTGATTAGCTGAATAGAAGAAGAAGAATCTATAACAAGTCCTCAAGGTTCATCACCTGTTTGCAACGGCAGAAATTCATCTTAAGGCTATTTTTAATAAATAAAATTTTCATTGGTCATGAATGGAGTCGTGGATGAGTGATCCTTCCTGATTATGTTGCACTTTATTATCAAAAGCTAAAACGAACAGGCGTTACGTTGGTTTACGCGGCAGTATTATCCTTTTCTACCATTAGCCCGAATGGAAATCCCCGAATCCTGTAGGTAGAACTCGGGTCAGTGTTCGAGGAAAATCCTTAACGACATTTCATTCAGTAGCCTTTACTAAGGAATACCAAAAAAGATTTGGTACCAAATACCAATTTTCATAAATCGTGTGGAAAACAACTTTTTTTTTGGATTATTCAACGCTTTTTCGAGACTTGGCATCTTATTTATCCTAAGACTTGAATCATTTTCTTCACAAATTGGTGATCAATTTCCTTGACAACTCGCATACCCATGGAGGATACGTTAAATCCGTCACGTTCGATCTCAAAATCTTGTACAAGTAAAGTGTTTCTTTATTACTTTTTTCATATCTCTATTCGAATCAGGAATAATTATAGTTATGGAAAGAGGAAAGAAGGGAATCCTACTATTTACAGTGGGAAAGGCCGACCACTGGTAGCTGATAGTCTATCTCAAAGGCGGGTAGTGCGGTAGCGATAAGTCGCGATAGTGTTCGTGCTCGCTGCAATAGTTGCTCGGTTTAATCACTGGTTTTCTTTTTCAAGATATTGTTAGGTATTCATAGTAGGAAGTTTAATAGAAATATTTACCTAAGCACCCTATAATTATGATCCTAACTGCCTCAAATAAAACAGCTCCATAGCCAGCAAAACAGTATTCGTTTTGTATATATTTAGACGAGGTGGGTATTGAAGATTCATAAAGTGAATCGAAATTGTTTATCTTCTGTTTGCTTCTGTTTTGGAAATTATAATAACAATTTTCATATCACTTTTCCGAACAATATATAAATATGTATATGTATACGTTTGCGAGTTAATACATTGATTTTCTCATTTTCTCACTTAAAATACGTTCTTTTTTCTTTTAGTTGGAACTATCCAAAAACAAAAAAATGCAGTTCAAATACAGCGTGATATAGGAGGAACGAGTGAGAAGCGTGGAAAGATTTATAGCTACTCGTTGGATTTCCTGGTATTATCAACAACGTCAGCATAAAATTGTAATTTTTATCGCAAGAACAAAATGTTGAACACTTTATTGCTCTACATAGTCAGTTATTGTTTTCCTAAAAACATGTAAACATGCCACGAAACGTTATATAGTACGGCAACTAACCTTAATTTGAGGTAAGTTATGATTCGCAATTGCTTGGCTAAGAGAGCTTCTATTCTTACACCCACCGTTTTAAAGTGAAAGTATATTAATTTTGTCATTATGTTGGTAAAAGTCGAACGTAACTACTACAGAATATTACGTATATAACATTTGAACACGATCTAGTAGTAGTCTTGGTTGCTCATCTGCCTAGTAATCATTGAAACGCTGAGATTTTTTTTATTCCAAAAATCATTTTACAAATTGGAATTGATATGTTCACACATCGGCCATAACAGGAGAGGAATTAAAATTTTCTCGAAAATTGCGAAAATATTCGTCAATAATGTTTTGAAACTAAGTCCATATGAAGGGGGACATGTAAAACAACTGACAAAGCCCTTGATTAGAGGTCGGCTGGTGTTGGGTGATGTTAGAAAGCTAATCGAGATCGTTGATCGCCAAGACATCTTCCAAAACTAATACGGCTCCTTTGCTTGTTACAGACATTATATTGTCCATCCACCTTATATTGATAAAGTTGGAAGAGACGAAGAGATATCAGTAGAATTTGTTTCTCATAAGCAAACCAAACCGTTCTGACAAATATTTGCTAAAACTAAACACAAAGTAACTAATATTTGTTTAAATCCACTCGTATAAAAGCACCACTCATTGAGTGGTACATATACTGTAGCGTCTTCTTCTTTTTGTTTTTATATATATTTATTTTCCATTTACCTTTAGGAAAAGTTTAGAATGAAAGGTGTGCGGTAGATAAAACAAATACATTAATATCGCTACAGTGTGGGTCGTCATCATTATTGTCGAAATTCGTCGAAAATCGAACTTTTGTTTAATATTAACGTCTCTAAGCTTCAGTGACATATAAAGGGCTTCTTCTCTCCATTGTAATTCATTCGCATGTCGTATAGGACTCTGATCTCTCAATTTTGTATTGTTAGTTTACTTATATTTTTTTGCTTATATTTGCTTTATCTCCAAACCCAAGTAATATAATGCTAAGTGAATGGCATACAATACTACTACAGCAGCAAACTGTAATAATAAACTTTTCTGCTTGCTTTTCATAATTCGGAATTTCATAAAATTGTTATCATGAAAATAGTAACGTTTTTCCTATTTGCTATACTTTTTTTCTCTTTTTCTACCTTTACAACGCGTTATGTAAATAAAACAAAAACAAAAAATGCTATCCTTTGCTTTTGCAATGGAAAATGAAAACGAACATCGAATGACCATCAACAGTATAGAAAATTAATCATTATCGGGGTCATTTTTTGCTAAGCAAATTGTTTTGCACTTTAAATTGAAAAGTCGTGTAAAGACAAGTTCCACTATACTTTTCAGTTCAGGTACAATGATATGTTGATTGCTCTGTAATAATATATAGAACAAAACGGGGGGAAAAAGGGAATGTTGTCGCCGGCTCAAGTAAAACAAATTTTTTTCGATTCGTCCTTTTCTTTTTACTAACAATGTCAACATTTTATAATTTTATAATCGCCTTTCAGCGCATCGATCAGTCTATAACTTGATAACTTTATAATGCGGCAATAGGTATTACACCTGGTTGCAGCAATACAGTCGTGGTGGCTGCTCTTGCCTGTAGTCTGCAATTTAATTCTTTTCCTTCATTTAAATTAAAGCACAAAGCAAAGCGAAGTAAAATGAATTAAGAAGCCAAGAAAGAAACGGAGAATTTTTAAAACTTGAAATCAAGACGAATCCTAATTAATTCATAAGAAAATCAAATTGTTTTTCCAAACTTGATGTTTCAAATTCGAAAGTTTCGAAATCTTTCATCACGACTAAAAAGGGACACTGTTATGGCGGATGAACAAAGGGTCACCACAAAGTGCAGCCGTTGTTCCTCTGATAGCCATAGGTGTAACAATTTGAAAGAAAAATTCCTCTTTCAAGGGTAGCTTTAAATTATTTTAGGCTGAGATATATAGAGACAAACTCTACTCCTGTTTTACTCTCTCTGTTAATCAGGGGTTTCTTTCTTCTCATATAAAGAAATATGAAGAAATAAAATTATATATTATATATATATATATATATATGCGGTTTGGAATATGTACGGCCTTCAATGAATAAGAAAAAATCGAAAAATTGAAAACAAAAGTTCGAGTAGAGTAAGATGTGGCTCTACATCTACCTCTACTTCAAGCTAGCGCTCATCATGAAGAGCGTTCTGCTAGGCTAACTAAGACTAGGTATATGTGATAGCAGCTTCATACATACAACCAGGTGAGAAAATTGTTTGCCGTCAATTTATTTCTTATGTGTTTCCGTTATACGCTTACATTGAAATTTATCGATTCAGTTAGTGAATGCCGGGTTTTGTAGTAAAAGGAATGCTGATAGATATGCACTGCAGATTACATATTACGATGGATACAGAAAGAAATTTCGTTTATTTCGAAGTGATATGTGAAGTGAAAGAGCTTTGAATTGATTACATGAAGAAGCGAATTCTTTTAATTTTATTTTCAATTATTACTTTTCGAAACTGAAATTTGCTCAGGAATAATTGAGAATATATTAAATCAATAGATAGTTATATTGACTTTTTAATGAGGGTCAACTGAAGGTTAACTTATCGGCTACCTCTCCGCAATCTTCACAAAAAATAATGCAATGAAGGTTCGATACATTATTTTTGAAGTCAACTAACTAACTTGGATTTCGTGAAATGATTTTCTCGGTAAATCACCTTTCCCATGATCCGCCTCTTTGAAAGTTTTCGATTTATCTATCTGTTCGATGTAACCGGTGCGAAATCCTCCCGACTATTTGATTGGAACCTTTAAAAACAAATGTATTTTGAGTTACTGTCAAAAAATGTAAATCTCTTGGTTCTTAGGTGTGATTTGAATTCGTGAAATTATCTCTGGCTATTCATTTAGATTAACCTGGAACCGAATAAAAATTCACATTTCTTCTGCTCAAGAATTTTACGTTTGTTCTCCTCCGATTATAGTTTCATCCCTTTTGGGTTATGTATCTGCAGATATAAAAGGTTTCTCTCTTCCTCTCCCTCTCTCTCTCTCTCGCTCGTTTTAGTATTTTCTTAAGTTGTGAATATTTTATGAAAACAGTTTATATTGCAAGCTATACAAGCATAAAGGATACTCACTCTCATAATCCGTACGTTATCATCGGCCATCATCATATATAGTTCAATAAGTTCGTCAATGAAAACTTCATATGTAAACACAGGCATGTTGACGTAACCTCTGTAAAATGATTACTTTTGCGGTCGATTTTTGATTGAACGATATATTTATGAATCAATTGCGGAAATTTAAACTGATAAAGCGTTCAACAGACAATTGAGTTAATTGTAATTAACGTGGTATTGTTTAACATTTTAATTGAATTTATCTCGATTTTTGAAAATTTAATTTGACAACCATTACAGTTGAAAATACTTCTCAAACGGTTGGGTGAATTCTTTATTTCTCTTTTATATCAATAATATCAACAATACACCTTTTTCCGCACTTATTATGCCGATAAATGAAAAAAATTGTACAAATTTTATTATAAATGATCGCTAGCTTGCACACATGGAGTGTGATAGTAATAATTAAATATCCGTTGAGGTTCACATATTTTGCTTCAGGGTTAACGTTTTCCAGAGATTCCATAGTTATGTTATAATAATCGTGAAAACTGTTATCCAGACATTCTTCACGATATTCAAGTACATTTTTCTGTTCGGTTCACAAAATGGTTCCGATCGGTTAATTAGCACGGCCACAATGAGGAATAAAATTTTAACTATAATATATCTCCAATTTATTCGTAATTGACTGAAGAACCAATTGGTTCCTATTGGAAGTAAATTGGGAATAGTTTTAGTTTGTTAATTGATTAAGGATTGTGGCAACAAAAATTCCACCTTCTCATTTTCATTATGACGGCTGTGACGGTGATTTCCAGTAGATTATACATCAACTTTTCATCCATTTTGATAGTGATGTCTATATGTCCTTGTCTTCTCTAAAATTGATTTGGTAGAGAAAAACTGATGGTAGTAGAATGTATTTGAGGTGGGCACAATGCTGTGCACAGAGTGGGGTTGTCGTTCCATTCGGATGTTGAGAGCCACGAAAGAGCTGACTGTATAAACTACTGGACCTAAGAAGAAGCGACCTTTGTTTAGTCACCGGCTTCTACACGGGTCATAATTGCTTCGGGTACCATCTAACAAACATAGGTATGTTTTACTCTGTATGGCTCATGCAGATTCTGCCAAGGGGCGAATGAAACATCCCATCATATCCTATGTGAATGTGAGGTCATCTGTAGAATCGGACACCAAGTTTTTGGCAAGCATTTTACTACGCCGGACACGGTATGGTGCACAATGGGGCACCCGCACCATTGGCGGGATTTATAAAAATCCTCAAACTGGAGGAGTAGGGACATGGACATGTACAATAGATTTTCTAGGTCGCGGTACTTCTTGCCATCGTAGTTAATAATAACAAATACATTCGATTGATTGTAGGCGGATACATTTACCGATTTTGCTATCTTTCCAATTTAAAGCCATTTTGAGCAAGTTTTTTTTTATATATAAAGTCTGCAACTGTCATAATTTCGTTTTTGAGAGACAGCACTATAAAGTGATAAGCAGTTAGATTAGCATCATCGTATGATGACCACAAAACTTCTCTTTAAATTTTAAAGTTGAATACGCCACTGATATGCATCCGTTAAACTTCAAAGCATTAAGTTTTATTAAGTTGAGATTGGAATTCTAAATTAACATACATGTTGTTCTGAAAATATATGGCTCATTGGAGAATATTATCAAAGCACACAATATGTGCATAGGAAAAGTTTGTTTGCCACATATTTATCATAGCTACATAGCCATAATGCATTTGGCCATTTAAAAGCCATCTCACTTCTGTTCAAATTTAGTGTTTTAAAAAAAGATTGTTAGGAGGTCGACGTTATTTGTTTAAAGTAATGCTTTAAACATTCATTACTAAGAAAAGTAAGAACAGTATGTTGAGTACTACGCATGATCTGAGCTAATTAAAAGAAATAAATGAAACGAAGCCGCGATAAGAATAATTTTTAAGGTTTTCTTTTTTGTGCTCGATATATTTTGTGGGTACAAAAGTTATAGTTACAGCTAAGGAGTTTGTCAAGCAAGGAGTTTCTGAAGCAAGGAGTTTCTGAAGCACGCTTTTAGATAAAATAAAAGGAATAATACGAAGCGAAAGAGAGACGTGAACTTCATTCTTCATTGGGAAGTATAAAAAGCTATGTAAACTAATAGGTTTCCTGCATCTATGAAGAATTATCGCTTAAGCGATAATTTTAGGAACACTTTTGCTTTCGCTTTCAGTAGCCTTTTATCGCCTCGCATAAAAAATACAAAAACATTTGATTTATTAACATTTTAATAAGGATACTGCAAGCATTTGAAATGCAACTCGAAGCTCGGTTAAGATGCGTTGTTAAATTTCTATTAAAGAGGCGTAAATGAGTTGCAAACGTAACCATAAATTTAATGCATAGCTTTTCACGAGCAAAGGCATGAGAAAATTGGAAAGATATGCAGCAGGCGGCAGCGTTTATACAACACATACGCGCATCTACTTAACACAATATTTAACATTTATTCACAACAACTCACACAGCAACACAGCAACAAAGCAACACAACAACACATATATCGCAGTAATAATGTCTGAACTTTAATGGAATATTACGAATTCAATTAAAAACTTTTCTAATTTTTAGCATGTTTGCTTCTCAAACCGCATAGACCATATATACACATATACCTGCATATATTTGTGTATTCTCATTTTAGTTATATGTAAACAACATTGCAGTTCTATAGTTGGATCCAAAGTTGCGATAATGCTACACATAGAGATTTTAGCTTAAGAAATAAACAAAAACTCTATGGAGAACATTGCTCCTTAGATTGTTAAGAATAAAATCGATACAATTTTTGAATATAAGAGAAAAAAAAAAAAAAAAAAAAAAAACAGATTGCCTTAGCAGATTATTTGTGATGACCACCTCTGACTCGGGCTCTAGAAGTTGCACAAATTAATGTCAACATAAACATGCTCAGATGTTAATATTATCACCCTCGCTATTAACATAATTTGCTAGGCAATCGATTAGGTAGAATTTCGTTCAATTCAAGTCCACCTGACAGCAGTTGCTTGGATAAATTTTTTTCTTTGGATTATGTCTATAGCTCTTATTTTACTTTGATTTTTTTTCACAAAATTTTTTTGAAGCAAAGGACACATAAACGTTGCTTATACATGTATATTGCTTTATCCATCATTAGGAGTGGCGGCATAAAACGGTCTATTAAGTTATTATAAATCGAATTTGCAACAATCAGAAGAAGAAGAAACAGAAGAAATATATAGTTCCTGTTAGCTGACTTGGGAAAACACTGAATGGGAGAAAGCGACGCCTAATGTGTCGAAAGCTTGCATATATTCTTATCCTTATCTTTATCCTTAAATCCATTATTCATATCACACTAATATTTATGCACTTTCTGTCAATCATGACTGAGTTGAGAAAAACGTTGAATAAAGGCTTCGTTTAGTTAATTTTCAATGGAAAATTCTACAAAAGATCGCAGGAAACGATCTTTGACAAGATCAGTATTTTTTATTATTTATTTTTTTTTTATTTCTAAAAAAAAAACAAATTATCACTTCAGAGGCGGCGATATTGCTTGCTCTTTCGGTATGGTCTACCGCATAGTGCAGCGAGAGACTCGCGACTGCCAACACGGTACTCGCGGGTTCGAATCTCGGAGCGGTATACCATACGTTATAAGTAAATAAATGACATGGTTATACAGACTCACGTTTGCCTCTAATACTTTAATGCCTATAATATTGCATATTGTTTACTTGCTTTTCTGATTGAAATTCTTTGATATGCACTGCTTTCGCACTTAGACTTAAGTTATTTTGAAGCTTAAAAATATTCTAAGCAAAAATTCGTCCACTTTGAAAACTGAAAGTTCTTAACTTAGCTTTACTTTGGCAATCTCCTCCATAATAGTGTAATTTAAGTCCTTTAGCCTTAAGAATATTGCTTAATATGGCTGAATGGATAGCCAGAGACAAGTGAAAAATTGAAAAGTTAACTTAGATAGGGTTGTACCACCTTTTTTTACTTCAAACAGTTTGCTGTTCCAAAAACAACTTTGGAAAATTGCTTAGATCTTGATACACATAGATGGACGGATAGACAAAGTTACATCTCTTTAAATGTATACATGTATGCAGTCTCTGATGGATGTTTCTAGACGTTGTACACATTCTTCGCGGCCAAGTGTAAGGTCTAAATATCGGAATATGTTTAAGAAATTACATGGCTTAACGACTACGTTTGAAGATCTTTTTCTTCCACTTATAAAAAGTTAAAAATCTTTGAAAAGCTAAATGCTATTAAATATAATAGGGGTCAGTTTTATTGCCATTGTCTGCACCTTTGTCGGAATACCAAAAAGTCAAAAAAGTCGTGAAATCAGTTTGAGAATTGCTCGTTACTCTCTTATGGCATGTTAGGTCTCTGCCATGTTACTCAGGATACAACTGTTATTAGTCCCATTGCAGAGCCAAGTAGCATTGTAGCGTAGCGTTGTATATACTTTTTAATTACGTTCTCCTTTTTAAAAAGCTTTATATTTTTAAACATAACTTTAAAAGGCGAAAACAAAATTTATAATGTTGATAAATAGTTCAAAGTCTATCGTAATAATAATAATTTTTATTTTTTTTATCAAACTGACCGTAAAATCAACAAATTGGCAAAGCGATACAAGAGTAAAAATTAAATATGAATATTATAAATAATAGTCATAAGATTCTTAAGTGGGAACCACTGTAATATAAAGGGAAACTTAACCTAACGTGACAGTGGAGTACAAGAATTGATACCAACTTAATGTACAAGTCTTTCAGTCATCAGAGAAAGCGTGCTCGAGAAGATTGTAACGTTTTTTGACAAATCAAGAACTTATTCTTAAACAGAGTAAACACACTGAGCACGTGCTTACAATGATTTCTTACTCTTCTGGCACGAGTTTTTGTCTAATCTGTCACTTTTCAATGCGTACAGAACGTGCATTAATAATTGTGATGGCATTTTATTGGCATTTATATGGCACCATAGAGTGTCTTATGGGCAAAGCTCTGATGGTGTCAATTGAATTTTAAGCGCATTTAAATGTAACTTTTAAAGCACAACTGGCCATAAAGTAAGTTTCGGAACGCACGAGATATTTATTTTAAAGTTTCTTACAATAATCTATAAAAATATTTTCAAAGCTTTCGATATTTTTGTTATTAATAATAAACTTCATAAAATGGTAGCACTTAAATATAAAACTTCGATTGATCTCCCTCCGTCTTCCTTTTACGTCTGTGGACGGCATGTAGAACAAGTCGTCCAATAAGCACTTTCTCTAGTGTTGTTTATTCCTTCTTTTTTTTTTTTTTAAAACAACGAACTTTTTATTTTTAAAGTGTTGCAGACTTTTTTAAATTTGTGTCCTTGTCGCTTTCCTTTCTCTGTGTATTTACAATTTTCACGCAATACATTTCTTATTAAGAATGGGTTCTGAAGAATAAGCATTTTCATATATAAACCTTACATATATATATATATATATATATATATGTATATTTATACAAAAATGACTTTAAACTGTAGTAAGTAAGAAGCCAAGTAAATATATGTATTTATTTTCTATGTAAGTATTGTAAATATTATAAAAAGTTAAAAGTAAGTTTTCAAGTGTTTGCTCAGAAAAGAGTTTGTCACTGGAAAGTTTATTAAAAGTTGTATAAAACAAGAACAAGAAAATAAAAAAAAATAAAAAACTAAAAGGTTGTAAGCTAACGTAAAAGCATGTAAACTGAATTTGGCAAATTTTCTCTTTAATTCGTGTAAAAGCTTCATTTTATTTTAATTTGTAAAGCGATCTATTAAAAAACCTAAAGAAAGAAAGAAAGAAAAAAAAACTAAATTTCGATGCTCGATAACCATAACATTGGTAGGATTGGGCTGATTTTGTCCATTTAGGCACAGTTTCTGTACGATCATCTTTACAATATATGTAGCTTATGAATGCAGTGAAGTAAAAAAAAGCAGAACTATTTTTAGGTTATCTGGCACTACAGGCGTCCCTTTCAAAAGGCACTTGCGGACAAGAATTTCTAATATTTTAAACCAACTTCAAGCTAAGATGTTCGACTAGGAGAATATTTGCCTCGGACAGGCTTAAGTCGATTCCGGATTTGAAAGTGATCGAGTATATACGAGGTGCATTAAAAAAGCTGACAGCTTTCGAAAAATATTATCTTTTTCTCCTTAATCGTAGAAAAGCTGCGTCCGGTCATAGGCCTTTTCAGTTTTGGAAATAGGAAGAAGTCTTCGGGGGCCAAGTCCGGGGGATACGGTGGTCCATGGGGACGGTGTGGTTTCTGGCCCAAAAATTACGAATAAGCAATGATGTCTGAGCTGGAGCACTATCGTGGTGCAGTATAGCCGACGTTTATCGCCTAAGACATCCGAAAAAATTGCATGGCTTGAAGCAAGCGATATGCTAACACTCTCAGGAACTGCTCTAGTAGTGATTCGATGAATTTTCATCACCAGCGTTGTTAAACACTTCTCGGTCTATTTTGCTCATAGTAGACTCTCCAAAGACCATTGTCAACATATTAAGTTTTTGATCCATTTTTTTCGATAACAAAAACAAACGGCAAGAGCACCAAAGCATATCTAACCTTTATGTCCGTCAAAAACAAACTAAAAATGCAAAATGACTGATAATGTTAACATATGTGGGGGAAATGCGTTCCAACGAATCCAAAAAAAAAACACAAATAAAAAAATTAAATTCGAAAACCGTACGTATGTACAAAATGAAAAAAGCCACTTTTTTTTAAACACATCTCGCATACATATGTGTATATGTACATATTTTGGGTGCTACAAACGTTTGGATAAAGGGAATAACCTTCATCGTTCGGTGATGACTACACAAATTGGTACATTAAAGATGATCATAAACTATTATGAAATTGATTTTTTTTTTTTTAGTTGAGTGGAGCAACGTGTCCTGTTGACAAAAAACAATCAAACGAAAGAATTTTATTTTAACTATTTATGGACTCTAGAGATTCCTTCCCATTTTGACATAAGAAATTTGTGCAATAAAAGAGTGTAAGAGCTTTCATGCCACTACTAGTCTAAAGCATGAAAGAAGGCAACGATTTGAAAAACCTTTTGCATCTTGCTTAATACAATGAATAGAAAATGGAGAGAAACTTTGTTTTTTTTTTTATTTGTTCAAGTCAGCAATAATTAGGGTATGAATTATTGCATCAATTTTCTGCACTATAGCTTCCCAATCGTCAAGGGTAAACATAACACAAACGAGGATTACTTGGTAATGCTTATTGATGAACAGGCACTAATTTATCATATGATAATAATGTAATTTTCACGAAAGAGATGAGTGGAGAGATGTGGAGTATATGGCCATTCGTCTGTTCAAGTTCCAAGAAAATTTTAAAATTTAGTAGGATTTAACCTAGATGCCGTTTATTGTTCAAAGCGTTCCTTTCATGATAGGCTACAATCGCGGAAATGCGATACTGATTTTAACACGATATTGATTTTAAGAGTAGCGCCCCTGCCACATAACACCGAGTAAGGAAGAGTGATGGATGGGTCCGTGTTCGCGGGAGGAAATTTCATTCTGTTTTGGACAGACTTAATCTTATTATTGGAGACATGCCCACTAGGTCGCCCGTACTCACTATCTCTCTCGATACTCTCACCTTTCCTCTTCACAAGACATTCCTTGAAAATGTCCCCTGGAAATGTTTATCCTATAAAGTTTTTTTTCGTAACAAGCCAAGCACTGTGGTATGAACGTGTACCACCAGCAAGCTCCGAAAGCCAAAAGCAGGAGCAACGTCGGATTCGGTTAATCTTGGAGCTTTCGTAGTAAAAAAGACACATAATGGTAGCTAACATGCGAAGGTCGACCAAATTTCTACATAGCTAGTTTCGGCCATCATCGCTTTAACGGTCGAAGCGTTTAATGCGGCTAGTGAATAGAAAATACCATAATGGCTTGCGCATTTTCAGTTGGATTTAGTTTAATTCTAGCATTTCAACGAGAATATTTTAAAACAACATGAAATTCAGATCCGTGCGTAATGCATTCCAGATACGTTAGGTTTAATAAATTAAATCGTCCGGAGGTTTTTATTGAACTAAAGGCGAAGATTTGAAGAATCAAGGTACGACAAAGCCAACTTCGGCTCAAACTAGAGTGACAGTTTTCTACAAAACCCCATTTTGTACCACTGACATAAGCTTATGTTTGAAAAAGGACTTGAAAATTATTTTTCCTCAAAGGCTTCGTCATCTTAATAATCGTCTCGATATCAGATATGTTTTATCCGTTCCGACACTATCTACAGAGTACCTTTCACACCAAATATATATACAATTTTTTTTGGTTTTTATTAAATAATATGTAAAGAAAAAAGTAGGAGAAAAAACACATGTAAAAGCCACTTCTAGGAATTTCTTAAAGTTTGTAGCACAATACTGCGCTATACTGTGATATATGTGCGCATACTTACTTATAAATCCTAGTAACACAATAAATCATAAAATAATCACTAAAATGTTTCCTTTAGATGCATGCATGGCGTGAGATTTTCAATGGCTAAACATATTTGATGATAGCACAGGGAAACTCCTACTTAGATGTATGCCAGGAAAATGGGCATCAATTGAAAATTGATTTATGATCCAACCTAAGGTATGCACGACATACTGTTGCACTAACAACACTTTATAACCATCATATGTCAGCTTTAAAAATTGTTATATTGCACGTAGACTTAAACAGCTGCTTGCTTGCTTACATACGAAAAAGTCGATACACTAATAATATATGAATGCAACGTTAACTAAAATGCAAAATGAAAAATCATTAACAATTTTAAAGGATTAGGCTATAGAAATATTACTTAAGTAGTTGTAAAAAATCGGTTAAAATCTCAAGCGATTAATTGTACAGACATTACCTAATTAACTTGCTAATGCTTGCTTGTTATTTGCGGTCTTGAAATTAAAAAATATTCGCTTAAAATACAAGTTTAAGAAAATATTTCTTCATTTTATTGATGTAGGAAGCTGGTTTCCGCGTTAGGCCAAAATCAAGCAGTCAGTATTCGGTTTCTATGTCTCGTCTGCTACTCTCCTTTAAAAATCCAAAAGAATGAATGCATTGGTCTTGGTGCGGCTATTACGCGGAGCCGATGTCATGTTTCTTAGTGTTACCAAGAATACAACAAAATTAATTCACTATCCTTCTCTCTCGTAGAGGATAGAAAAATAAATGCAATCTTACGCCAAACTCGTTTTTATTATGTATTGATGGCGCCTATTAGCCTAGCATTTACAAAAGTAACTGCTTGGCTGTTCCCACCAGAACGTATATGTATCTGACAGCAAATAACCTATGGTTGGGTACATTTCATGTTTTTGTTTTACATCTACCTAAAAGTTTCAATTACATTTAGGTAAGAAACAGGGAACCACCTTCAGCACGCTCAGAGTGGAATAGTTGGAATATATTAGTTTTAACTTTCCTTTGGTAACACTAACCTATGTATGCTATACCCTATATATAAGAAGTTTAGTGTCTTCGTTTAGGATAAAATAATACTCGATCCAATATGCGATCGAGGATGCAGATCAATTGTCAAAGGACGCACACATATTGCATCATATGCATATAATGTTCGAAAATTGAAAATTTTACAAAACTGTTTGTCAAAGACTTCCAATTTCTGAATTTCCTCGTAAGAGATTTCCAGGCCGTTCTAAGGAATCATTATAGCAGCTGTCGGGCTCGGTAAACTGGTTTAGTTTTAAATGGTGAGGAGTATCCAAGATTCCCTGATAATACCCGCTGTAGCGGACACAACTTTTCTACTTATTTATATAATCAATACTTTGAGTAGGCGTTCGACGCGTTAACCGTCATCCATCTCAGCAATTTCAAGCAAACATACCTACGTAACGAACAAGGAAGTGAATCAGTCAATCATATGATCCGTTGCGTACATTTAACAGCTTTGCAAATAGTGTTTGCAGTGATTTTGTGAGAACACAACTCTTTTTTATTCTTGCAGATACGTTGTTTAGTGCTGCAGTTGATAAGTGTTCAATTATTTATTTATTTATGCGATAAAAGAAAAATAATATATATAATAAAATATATTTATATACATATACAAAAAATGCACTGACACACGCGCAAATAATTTTGCGGTTATGAATGCAAGAGAATTTTGTGCAGTTCAGCTTAGCAATGAATTGATTGCTCTTCCGCACAAGCTACTAAAATAGAAGTACATTGTCTGCTTCGATCAATATTATCAGTATCTTCCTGCCTTCTAAAAGAAAAAAGAAAGAAATTCTTCACGCACACTAACGCTAGAAGAAGTACAAAAAAAAAAAAAAAAATAAGAAAAAATTTTTTTATAGTAAGCGCCAAATGTGTTTGTTGTGTTGAGATTGGTACCACAACTTACTACTCTACTACAATTCAAAATATTGCCCATCCGTATCTTTTGGAAATAATATGAAATCCGTCAGGAAAGAACGACTGACTGGTGTTTTAAACCTGTCCACAATAGGATCCATATTTGGTTGTCGTCGCGGGAATGGAAGCACTGCTCGAACAAATAAAAATTCATCTATTGAAACCAATGGTGGTCGGAAGGAGGAATGTCTGTCGGTAGCAACAAGGAGGGGAGGACCTTCCAGGTTAGAACTGCTAATATTGCCTGAGCGAGCTTTGCTCTATGAGACAGAATTTCTCCCTATACAGAGCTAAAAATACCGTTACCTTTGATTTATAAAGTCTGTTTTTCGCCCAACGATGATTTCATTCGGTCGTAAAGTACCAGCTGATCTTCCAAAGGCCGCCATAACTATTCAGCTTTCTCGCCGATTTTGCCGATTTAACTCCTCTGCATGAGGGTTATTCAAGCATTAGATATTGTAACGCACCCATTTTGTGTCACTGGTATGGATTTAGGAATGATGTGAATGTGAATAAAGGCTGTTTGAATACTGACTGAACAACTGATGGAATGAAGATGTGGTATTCTTCGTTAGCTCTGTCATTTTCTAGGTTCCTTTTGTAGGGCGATAATCAACCATCAGAAATGAAGTGCGTTTAATTTGCTATCCTCGTACTATGCGTGCTCCCAGAAGTTGTTTAGTCCAAACTAAAACCGGCCATTGTATTTTTACTTTTCTCCTGTATATTCGTCTAGGTTGACCCACGACTCAGACACATTTTGGAACAACAAACGCTGTTCTTACTCGGTTTCCTTCTGTCACTTCACAGAATTGCAGTTATGGTCGTAAGATTCCCTCATCTGGAATGCAAAATTGGCCATTACTATGAGAAACCTCAAGCTTTCACACACTTCCCTTCTGCTCTTTATTAAAGTGATTATTTTAAAGTCTCTATGGAGAAAGGGTTTTTTTTTTGCAAAACCGAAATGAAATCTTTTTCCATTTTTTCTTTGCTTTATAATTTATTACCTCTTTAATAGCATCTTACTAATACTAAATTAATTTTGTGTCTCCTTAACTGCACATATATCTGCTAATTCTTGTACACGTACACAAATCCATACGTGTTTGCTTTCATTGAAAACTTTTCTAGATTTTAATTCTTACTAACAACCATTCAAATTTTTAATGCAGATGCATTACGTAAGCGTGCGTACACATACATGTATATGTAATTATAGAACATGGACAATTTGGGTAGATTTCTAATGCACACAAACACACAAAGTTTACAGATATTGTGTGCAAATTCAGTTGAATTAGAGTTTGTTTATAAATTTCCCAAAGAACATGCAGATGGCAGCTAAAATTTATCACTGACAGGTAACCACAAATATATCTGTGTGTGTAGTGCGGTATATGTGACTTTTTGGTTCTTTCATTCTGAATATCCTCGCATGCATATATAACACGTAAGTGTATTTGTATTGAGACAGTGAATTTTATTTTATTGCGAAGGTAATCCCTGAATATTTATTATCACCTATAGTCGGTCGATTGAAGAGAAAATAGGATTCGCTTATAATTAAAGGAAAACCTAAAATGTTCTGAATGACGAAAGTGGGCGCTTTCGGGATGAGAAACCAGCACCTGGTGTTTTTCATTGCTTTGTATGGAATTATACGAGAAGTAATGCATAAGAAATTTTTATCGATATCTTAGGGTGGCAGTAAGTCAGTCATTGGTCATAATTATGATAATGTTTGTTCAATTGTAGGAGACATGAGAAAATAAAGGTCTATTCTTCTTTTATGTACAATTACAATGCCCTAAGTAACTGCGTTATATGTACGCTAAATGTGTACTGAGTTATAAGTTTGTAAACAAAAGTCACTTCGAATTCAACATTCCAACGTTTCGTATGGGATAGAGAATTATAATTATCTCTGGAAAAGTATACAAAGCACATAGGAACTTAAGAGTTGGAATTGCGAGTAATAATTCTAAATGAATTCTCCGGTCTTGTATGTATATATCAGATTTATGAATCGTATAATTTTGTATAGTTTACAATCACAGTTTCGTCGCTACAATTCGGTCTCGGCGATTTCATGATGTTCAAGTCCTCCTCTAGTCCTTAAGCAGTTCACTTACAACATATGAAATTCGTAACACATTTTAAGCTCTTCTTTAAAGTAAACTTAAGAAAAAGCATCCGCGAAGATAAGGCTTAGAAAGCGTATGATAGTTTTCAAAAAAAATTGACTGTGTGTGCGAAATGCGCTACACTTTCCGAACTGACGTAGGCGGTAATGGTATGCGAATAGCTTGAAAAGGAAATAGCCCTATCTGATTGATCACTTTTGATATTTATTATCGATAGGATATAAAACTATAAGAGAGCGGTTTCTCTTAAAGACAAGAAAGTGGTCACGAAAAGCGACTAATTTTTGCAAAATGAAAGATGGAAAATTATTACAACTTAACTACACACTACAGTACAAGTCTGACTTTCACTATTCAACAATTTTGGTTTGTCTCGCAACTTCTTGGCACTTAATGGGCGATAATGAAACCTTTGCTATACATTGTCGCATAAAATTTGCGAATGGTTTAATTGAATGGTTGACTTATAAGACATAATGCCATCAAATTGCGAAAGCAACAACAATATCTTCCAACAACGCTTTCATAAAAAAGTGCTGCCATCGTGAATTTCTACTTTTATTTCTAAATATTTAATTGATGGCTACATTTGTTTATAATAAACTCTTTTTTTCATATGAAGCTAATAAGTGCATTATTTATCGGCTCTTATATCTTAAGATGGGTGATTTGAATGAGAATTTTGCGAAATTGGGCATCTAGCATTCACTGAGCGTGATATAGTGTACACAAAAAGTTCTTGCAAAAAAAAAAACATAAGTTTCAGTCGATTTTGACGTTGATCACGCAATTGTTTCTAAAATAAGGCCGGTGTTTGAAAATTAATACAAAATGTATATTATTTCGGACACTGTAAGCATGGGTTGGAATAAAGAAACTTCAATGTAAAGGATAATTTCGGATCTTGTAAGCACGGGATAGGATCAAAACATTTAAATGTAAACCACAATTTCGGATGGAAGTAAGTGGGAAGCAAAAAAAAATGATTGAACTAACATTACTTATTAATTTGAAAGAATTTTACCCGATGACTTAGATCTCACCACTACTGCATCTCGTTGCTTTATATACAATATGCGTTTACGTACATGTAAAAAGAAAAAGGTATCGAATGGCGATATAAAAGTAGATCCTAAGTTTACTTCAGAGCAGAAAGGCAGACACGTCTAAATTTCGCTATTAATGTTGATCAAGTATGCCCTCTTCAGTGCATTTTACATATTTAATATTCCTATAAAACTCAATATAAAAAATTAAATTTTTAAAGGTTTTCAATTACGTTTCGTGAACGCTTCACAGATGATGAGCAAAACTTAAAAATTGTTAATTTCCATATTCAGTTCACAATATGAAATAAAGACATTTTCTCGATGTCAGTCTGTTAGTCCTTTAGCTGTGTATGTATTTCAAAGTGCTATTGGTTTGAAAAATTAATTAGCTTTAATGCATTTCATTATCTGTTTGCATACGAAAAGTGTTCAGCAACGTTCGTCAGTGTTTAAGTTTTTCATTCAATTATCGAATGCTAACGTTCAGTTGATTTTCCTTCTAATTGAGATTATTGACACTCGCACCACTTTCACTTACAATACAAGAAAAAAAAAAAAAAAGCAGAAAAGGAAAATGTGTGACAAGACGAAAATGTTTAAGTGACAAAGCAAACGGAAATGATTCGATTTGAGAGGAAATAGAAAAACTAAAATTTAACTTATCTTTAAAAAGTTTTGAGGGTAAAGTCTTTTTATACGTCATTCCTTAATGATTTCATAAGATTTTTATCTTGGACTATATAGGAATGAATGTATTGCTAATCAAATTGAAATAACAAATGTTTGCAGTGCGAAACTTTAAAAGCTTTTTATAGTTTTGGCCTATGACCTATACCGAAAGAGCCTATGGCTGGCTGGTTGATTTGTAATGTGACAAAATCTGTTTGGAAGACTGAAAATACAGTTAAATATGATAGCTGACCCCTTAACGATAACAGTGTTCGCTATTTTGCTTATCGCGTTTGCTCACTTTTGACAAGAACGCTTGCGATGTTGAGGCGAAATAAAAAGGATTTTTTTTTATTGCGAAATGTGGCAATAACTGAAATGTGGAAACACTTTAGATGAGTGGACAGCAAACAACGAACGCCGTCCAAAGCGACAAAAAAAAGAAAACAGTATCACTAAAACAATCTGCGAGTAACTTGCGAGCTAATGCTCGAAATATAATGAAATTCTGACAAATTTCGCTTAAAGGTTGATATCATTTAAAAACCATAGGGATTCGTGAATTGTAGTGACACGTACATGTCGTACTACCAAATTGCAGAGTAATGTTTCACATTTAGATGAAGGAAATTTTGCTGAAAAATAATTAAGAATTAATTGTTGTGTTTACTGCTTTAAAAAAAATAAAAAGAAGAATAATATCACGTCTTCTTTTTGACATTGCAAAGTATATGCCATAAAAGCGATTGTCATATATAACTTAGCCGACTGTTTGATTCATTAACTAAAAAAAGTTCAGACATTAAGTAAGACATTCGCATAAACACACTATTAAACTAAGTTGTTCTTTAAGTGAGAAATGTGCAATTATTTGAAACGTGTCTACTTATAGGTGCCCATAAACACATTATTGCAGAAAAAAAATATTACCTTTAAATATCGTTTTATACGTCGTTATATACGATGTTTGCATATATATCATATATGCACATTATTATTATTATGTGTACTATAGGAAGGCATACATAATGCGTTCATATTATTAACATGAAATATGAAATATTTTCCTTCTAATTCATAAGAAATTGATGTCGTTTTGTGTGAAACGTGACTTTCTTGCTTTATTATTTGAATTTGATATGAAGATTTTCTTTTTAAAATATTGTTGCTTTTGTTGTTTTGTGGCATTTATGCACTCCTCATTAAAAAGTACCTGCCACACATTGCAAAAAAAATATGTGCTTATGGCACGTTTTAGCAATTGAAAAAACATTTTCTTTTTTGTTTTTTTTGTTTTTATTCTCATATCAAAAGCTTGCTATTTTTATAAACCTATGCGTAGGCATACTTACGTACAACAGCACACAGTCAGAAACAATAGCTGACTTCTATATGCTTACATATTAAAAAAAAAATATTACCATGTAATTATGTTTTGCGAATACAAAACAAATTTATTATGAAATCTAATAAGTATTAGGCCTAATAGTTCAGATAAAGTTATGTGCTCTCAATTGTTGTCAAAAGCGAGAAAAAAAAAAAAAGAAAAGTTAAGCAAGTAAAAAAATATAGCGGATTAAGTATTCTACATCATCGTACTGTCATTCATATAACGACGGCAAGCGGTTCAATCCGCAACATTTTTAATAGCGTTCGTGTTTGCACATCGGTTCAACACATTTTATCAAAATATATCAAAAATTGCGGACAATAGGTTTGAGCACAAAACAGCAAAACAGACAGAGGGACAAACAAGCTTAGATCGATGCAATAAGTGATTCTGAATCGATTGGTGTAATAAAAGGTGCGTCTATCCCAAGTCATTCTGGATGTTGCATACATTCGCACAGACTTAATATATCCTTGATACCCGAAGTGATGTAGTGTATAATGCTATATACACACACATAGAATAGAACAATATAAAATAAATGTCAGTTATATCAATTGTATATGTAAAGGTCAATATTTTTTAGACTCAGGATAATTATTATGCAATGAATTTTGTATATTCTTCTCAATGCGAGTTTATGTGTAGATATTTCGATTAAGTTTAATAGCACGACAACGAAAGTATATTGAGTTCGATTGAATTTCATTAACAAACATTTGCGTTACAATTATATGAACGTTTTTGTGGTTTGAAATGAAAAATTTAATCAAAAGTCGTTTTTTGTTTCACTTTGTTTCGATTGTTTTTTATAAGAGAAATGAAAATTGTTATAGGAATTTTTCATTTATCTTATTGTTAGATACCTATTAAAATGCCAGCCTATAACCTTTTTGCTTGTACATACAACTACGATTGCAAACAAATTAATGTTGTTTGTGTGTGTGTGTGTGTGTGTGTATGTGTGTTCGTTCCTGGTATTATAAAGTATCCGTAAACTGGAACAATTTAATTGTACAACCAAGTAGGGCTTAGGAATATCCACATGAAAATCTCTTCTACAGACGCTCAAGTAAACTGACAGCAACAGCACACACACACACACACACACACACACACACTTACCCGCGCATACATGTGTATATAGCCCGTGAAAGCAAATGCAGAAGCAAGCATTGTTTGACTTGCATACAAAGCTGTAAATTTTCATTTTGTAAATTCCTCACAAATACATTTACAATAGGATAAAAACACACACACACACACACAGAAACTTTTGTAAATACGAATGAATGTTTGCAATTATTTAGAGTATTCGTGCATTTAAATTACTAGTTGTGTATATGTATGCGTGCGTTTATGGGGGTTAGTGTGTGTTGAAATTATTTTCTCACATTAAATTTTTTCTTTTTTAATACCCTTCAGAGCAGCGGCTAGATTAAGTTTTTCACACTTTTATTGTGACAATTCGAGAAACGTTTCAAAGATTTTCAAAATATATTTAGTAAGGGCGCATAGTGGACCTGATATGGCTTTCTCTAGATTTGCGAGACCCGTTTTTCATTTATTTCTTGCACTAATACCAACATTATGATCGCGAATATTTCATCTTCAGATGTCGTGTGAATATAACTCAAACATGAGAAAATCGACAAGAAAGTCCTTACCATTCCTTACCATCGATAGTAGTAAGTAGTAGTAGTAGTAGTATTGAAGATACTGAAATAATGCTTGAAAGTACTCAAAAAGCGGCGCTCTAAGTTTATCAATATTTCGTTTCGAAATCGAAACTCCTTCTACCCCTCTTATCTCTTTCGTAAACATTCTTAATAGTTCACAAATTCAAGGTTCCGATTATTTAAAGCATCGGCATACATTTTCACTTTTTGTCATATACCTCTAAAGCATTTTGAACAACAAATACTCGTTTGTTTTCTAAAGTAGCTGTTACATCACGTTCTATATGTCCCACGAAAAGAAAGCTCAGAGGAATTGCCAAAACTTTGCTGCTTTTCTTTCGCTTAAAGCATTTTCCGTGTGTTACGATTTGAAAAAAAAACCAAGTTCTTTCAGATATGAACGTTAAAGTGATTTTAAAATCGGATTCTTTTCATGGTCAGTTGCTTGAATTTCACAAACCAAGCGCATTTGGTCCATCAGCACAGGCAGCTAAGCTTCTGTGATAGGCCAAAAATTTCACTCGCCAGTGAATTATTCTGGCACAAAATTGTAAAAAAAATTTTTAATCTCTCGCCTCTTGGGAAAGTTTTATACTCAAGAAAATCAAGAGAAATAGGCTTCAGCAGCTACCCGCTTATACCGCAAGGTTTGTCAACCTTGTCTTTATAGACAAATTATTTTAAGGTTCATATCTGGCCAATAAATATTTCTCTTTTCCACATTCATGTAAACAGTCGAACAGATCGGCTCACAGTTCACACACATTAAGAGGTTTCCCGCCAAGTAATAAATGAGCAAGTAAGATCCCCATGCCACGACGCAATCCCACGAATTATTATTATTAATTTAGCCAGAGTCTTAGAGTACTAGACGTTGTCGGCTTTATAGAGAAGTTTAAAAATTCAATAATCATATATACATTTTTCATAATTATAAATATTCAAAGCACAAAAAGCAACTAACAATTTATTGATTATTTATTTACATTATTTTACATTAAAACTATAATTAGAATATTTATCATATAAACAAACAATCAGACAAAAAGCAATTAAAAAAGCAAACAGATAGTCACTTAGGGAAACATTCAGAGACAACTAATCGCCAAACTGCGTGCACCGTTATCGGTACACATTTCCAACAGTGTTTTGAACACCCTCACATCGTATCAAATAGCTAAGAAAAACAACTACTTTGTACACAACAAATGAGTACAAATAACTTATAGCGTGTACTGAAAACAGTGCACATGGTGGCAAGAGACGTTGTAAAGAAGTATAAATTTATGTAAAAGTGTTTTCATTGCGTGATTATTTATTCTATTTTGGTAGCTGATCTAAGAGAAAAAAACATTAAGCCAAACAGTGTTGGTTGGAGCCAGATGTGAGAGGTGAATTAAATGAACGAAATGAATATATGAAATTTGAATTTCCTGTGAACGTTTGACATTTTTAAGATGGATCGATCAATGTTTCTTTGGATGTGTTATGCTGGTTGTAATGATGACGATTGTATCTCACATTAGCCGATTACCATCGCATGTATGACGATGGCATAAGATTTTATGTGGGAAAAAGTTGAAACAATCGATTGTTGGGTATTAAGAAATTCGTTCCAAGCTATGTTTCGCTACCATGGGTTTTTCTTTTTCAATTTAAAGTTAAGCATTGAGGTATGTATGAATGTATGTTTTCTGTTTTGTTTGCCGTTCGCACGTCTTGGCAAAGGTGCCGTTTATTTGTATAAATTCCGCTATTATTTTTCCTTTATTTCTTCTTTGAGCTTTGGCTGATGATAATGTATTGTTGTAAGTATATGCGAAGGGATCGCGTGTATTTTGCAATTAAATTTTCATTTAAATTTATTTAAATGGGCATTTATAACACGTGTAAATTGTACATTACAACAATTTGCTACCCTGTCTTCAGATTTGATAACCGCGCACTTGATTAATTGCCGTAAAACATATGTTTTAAAAAATGTTTATTGAACTGCGAGCTTATCGTAAGCAGTGCGGCTAGCTAGCTAGCTGGCTACCAGTGTATAACATTTAATTTCATTAGTATATTTGTAGATAATTCTTTAAATGTTCAAATTAAAAACAAAATTTTTATTAAAAAAAAAATTCACTTGTAATTCAATACAAATTCCATTTACTTTCAATTAAACGCAAATGAAATTTGCGTTTTAAAATTCCGTTGAAATTCGATATTCGTATTATATTTTGTTAGGCCAGATACCCAAGTACAGATCACTTGTTGGTAGATAAAAGTTGGTAGTGAATGCCTTCGATCATCTTTGCTATCGTTATCTCCTCTTTTATGATTAGTTTTAGTTTTACATATTAGACAGCTGTCGCCAAGCTGTAGTATATTCCTTGAAGTGATTTTTCCTTTACATACCTTAGTCCACTTGAGATTATTCTTTTTTGTCTCTTCACAAGAAACACAAAAAAATATGCGGCTCATTTTTTTACCCCGTGATACGGGTCTCTCTTTTTAAAGTATTGATACGAACATGAATCGCGGGTTGTGTTATACGAATCCCTGTTATAACAGAGAGCTTCACTGTATTATGCATTTCGTTTCAAGTCTCTTATAAGATATTCGTTATATAAGTGGCGTAAAGTGAAAGCAAACGCTATTAATTAGAACATTTTGCAAAGAACATACGTACACGTAAATACAGTTTCCTTAACTGTCAATAAATTCGGTTGTATTCATGTTTATTTTTAACTAATTGTTTAAGGATCTACTCCTTGCAAAAAGTTTCGTATTCTTGTTTGTTGTCAAATAAACCTAAAAATAAACCTAACTTTAATAAAATGAAACATCAATTCCTCCGTTTCATCAGCTAATTATTCCGAGTTTCTGCATTATTTTTGCATTTCCCAAACATTTTTTTTCATAAGGTCACCAACAAGAAAAGTTAATTATGGTAATTTTTTTAACAAAACTCTTTTTACTTATATATCAGATTCAGATACTTGTGCGCTGGCAAAAAAATTTCAATTAATTATTTAAATTCCTAGAATGATGGACAACACTTGCATAAGCAATAATTTAAGTATCCTTACAAATCTACACATACACATACTTGTGCATATCATTGCAAGTAAATGTCATACGCAAGAGACATCTATTGTTCTGCTTACAATGGAGAGCTTTTGATCATATAAAATTTTACATAAGTATGTGATATATTTATTGATGATTATGAATGTAAATCGAAATTCTCTTTAATACGAAATATAAAGAAAGGCATCTACTATACGAAGTAAATTTTGCGGAAATTTTACTATTTATTGGTTTATTGTTACTTTAAAAAAGAATGCGTGTTATGGGTCATGGGAAATTAGAAGCAATCAGCCTTTATACATTTGCAATTGAATTACAAAGAGTAATGATCGTAATTCGTGCACGCGCCCATGATAATGGTGGCAAATTGTTGGGTACGTTGTCTTAGAATGGTGCCGTGTTTCATAGCACCTTGAAACATAAATGAATGACTCTAATTTCGGATTTATTTAGCTGCAATCCATTTGTATATCGTCTCGATCTCTTCGGACAATTTACAGCGTGCCGCAGTCTATCGCACTTTTTTAGGGTTATTAAGTATGGCTGACCTCTCAAGCTATATTCTATCTTTTCGTTTGCCCGCTCTATCAGGAATCCACAGATTATCGTTCCTTTAATTAAATGCAGCCGCTTTGAACGATCTTTTCTTGCTCGATTTGCGCGTCGCTAGAATTACTTGCCACTTGACCTAAGTATATTCTCTCACTCTAATAATGCGAGTGACACTAGCTTGGTATATTTCCACTTTGGAGTAGTGTAGGCTCTTGTCATCTATCATCACTCACACACATGTCGGAGTGATCTTGAACTAGCTTTGACTTAGAGTTAGCATCCCACCACACTCATTAATGTCGATCTATACTGCTGCTAGCATCTCAACGTTTGGCGTGGCTACACCATTACATACGTTATGTCTTAGTTGCTACGATCGTGGGAAAAGTTCTGAAGTATTGCTGCCTTGGATGTATTTCATTTCAAAAGATTCAACAGAGTTGTTATGGGAAGCTGTGCAAAAAAAAAAGAAACTGATAAGTTAACTCACAACTTGGCCGACATATGTTAGCTAAGAAGGTGTCAAGGTATACTAGCATTACAATTTTCATAAGCACAATCATAGATCCAATAATTTTACTTAAGGGCTCATCATACTGGCTAATGACTTTCTCATTGCACGACGAGGTTGACATCTTCAACTTAT
>CCAG010003175.1:0-10511 GCA_001077435.1 Glossina morsitans morsitans
GCCAGTCTTGATACAATTGTTGTAGTAGAGCATAGTTCAATGATTAAAAGACTAATTTTTTAGTTTAAGGTCATAACAAGCCGAGATATTTCTTTAATTTTATGCGCAAAAATTATGAAATAAATGAGTTTTAACACAAATTTACCTTAAGTTTGAAGTTGACATTCTTTAGCGTAGACTAACCTTTGTCCGATCTTACATTTCTATCCAACTCTTTTTCAGATGAAGTTCGTACAATTTAATTGCGATATTTAGGATAGCATAGGTGTTGCTGACATTTCTATTCACTATAATTTTCCTGTTTTTGTCGATTCGATTGCCACGGTTCGACTCCTTTAACTGGGCTGAGTCTGTTGTCTACATGTGGTTCATCTATATACTGTTTCAACAGCATGATATCAACACCAAATTTGTTTATGACAATTTTATGGTAATGCCTTCTCACCTGTGAAATTTTCTGCGAACTGACATTAATCTTTCAGTGCGGAAACGTTCCCCGAATCGCCAGCTGCATCGGCCACTATAACAAAATGAAATTACATTTAATAAAAATGAAAAAAAGTTCTGAATTAATAAAATTTTAGCATTAAACCGATGGTTAAAATAATAAGTTAAATAATACAACTAACTTACTTATATTTAACATTTTGGTGCTACAGTAATTTAAAGTTATAATTTTTTGAACTATTGTTTTTATCCTTTTGCATGATCTCTTAAACTGACGATAAGTGTATGTAATAAAGTTGGGGACTGATGATCATTGTGGTGTAAGTGGGAATATAGTTGTACTTTTGTATGTTTTCTTTGTGGTTCGGTTAGAGACAGTGGCACCAGACGCAACTGTGCTGGTTTCGCCACCATTTCCTACTTGCTCTCCAAGGAATTAATTTGGCTTCTTTTTTAAAAACTTAAAATAACGAAAATATAATAACACTGCCTTGGAAGAAGAAGAGCATTGCTTACACAAACGTGAAAACGTGACGGCATTAAGTGTTAAGTGTGTTTAGAATTTAAAAGACAAATAAGACGCCCTTAGGAAAGTAGATGTACGAAAAGGATTGATATATTGCTAGTCTTAAATAGAGGTTATTGGACAATGACTCCAGTGATCATAGGTATGGATATATATGCATAACATATATGTATATATGTAAAGGTCACAGCCATCAGAAATTGCGCAGATGTAAGAGTGAAAACAGATTCAATTTAAGTTCACATAATTTGATAATTTTATTACCGCGAAAAATCTGATCCATTTACTTGCTGCATTTGTTCATTATCAATTATATTCCGAATCCAGACAACCATTTCGATTTAAACCACCAATAAGCCAACCTATCAATTTATAAACCCTTTCAAACGTGTGAAAAGTACTATTACAAAAACAACAGAAAATTGGGAATTGAGGATTTTCAAATTTTTTTTTTTTGTACGAAACTCTTTATTAAAATAATGTTTAAATAAATGTGAACTATTTGTATATTTAGAATATTAATCGAATCTTTTAATATGAATCACAACCAACGCCGCTTTCGATCACGTGTACTATGGGAAAAGTATTGAGTGCTCCTTGACGTCGTCGAAGTTTCGGTCGTGCCGAAAATCTCGCTAGCTACTACTAGCACCAGAATGATGAATGGTGTCACCTCGATTCCCAATTTGCAGATTTCTCCTATCAAAATCAATGAAAACTTCGAAAACGTGGGTCGGCTCCTGAATCGCGTTAACCACGTTCACTTGGCTATTGTTGCAAATCTTCTCAAGGGAGCATAATTCGATCCGTTAAATATTAAGGAAAGCATTATCTGAGCTACTGCAATAACTCTGTAAACAATCAACAAATCTATATGCCATTTTTTTTTCTAAACACCGTCTAATCAGATCAAACTGTTAGTTTTGATATATTTTCCCAAGGTGGTGGATATCGTGATGGATAGCTATATAAGCTATATAGGTTTGTTACTCTTCTTTTAATTTATAAGACTATAAGGCTAAATTTATCGGATTTACCTACCTTTTCATTCCAAAAAGGAAGTAAGCAAATGCTGGATATATATATATGTCAGTTTTTTTTAAAAGCCCACGCACAATGTAAAATGTGCTTGACAGCTATATCCTCAAGGAAAGTTACTTAAAAATAATTCATGAACACGATCAAAGCGTCCATTATGCACAATTTTTCGAGGCATTCCGTTCACCTATAAACGAGTAGTTAAAACAAATATTAGTGATGTGTGCAATTATGCGACCCGCGGAATTTGAAGAATAGTGGAACTAGACAAGGAAATCATATTTCTGGCTTGAGACCCGAAACACACATTTTGTTAAATCAACGATTTCACATTGAACTTTTAGCCAGGAAATATTTGTACTAGGTTTTAGATCAGTAGCTTTAATTGCTCTTTTTTGACCATCGCCGATTTTCCTTCGAAGTTTCGTAAATATTTGCATTAAGCTTCGCTTACATCCAAATCACGTCATTTTCAAATTTAATCGCTGGCCATTAATTGTGTAAAGTTTCTCAATCCATGAGCGTTATATCGACCCAGGATCTTCCCATGATCGTGAGTGTATATGCGTTCTACGCAGGTTCGTTCCGATTTTTAAAGACCGATCAAAAAATTGAGTACATTCCCATACCTCAGCGATGTATGTAATAGAGGATAAATATATTCTCTCAGTTACAAACTTGTTTTACCATTCCCCTTCCCCAAGTTTTCCCATTAAATTGAAAGTAAAATGGCTTGATGGAAAATTTTTAACTTACCGTCATTTTAACTATTAGCGCTTCAGTCCCAATCACAAGGTAACGTTTTTCCGGGTTGTCGGAAAGATGTTTTGAGACTCATGTAGTCTTTCAGGAACCCGGTAAAACTACCATTAAAATAAATTCGCAATCTTTACGACCGTCAGCTCTTTGTCAGGTAATAAAGACTTCTGCTTGTGGGATGCACTTCTCCATATTTATCTTCAGAGTTGATCGTCGATGCTTGCAACTTTTGTCTTTTACTGGGCGAAAGGCCAATAGCATCTTCTTTACTCTGCACATCACTTCTATACTTTGCACATCAAAAGGTACAGCGAGAGGTACAGTGCTATATAGTATAACAAGGAGCGGCAATATGAACAGAAGCAATCGGTAATCGTGACGACATAATGTAAAAAAAATGGGAAATTTTTTTAAGGCCTGGAGTTGTTTTTTCTCTATCTTCGCCAAATTGTCCTGCTACCCGTTTTCGTTTTTCGGGCTCTATTTTCTCTGTCTCATTAGGTATTTCTTCCACCTTTTCCAGTTCGTTTTCGTAGATTATTTTCGCCTGCTTTATTTTCTATATTATCCCCTTATTCCCTGGCATTTTTTTCGTTTTGAAGAAGTTGAACATTCTAGCTGTGCTTCGACGCCTAGAAAAAACATTTGCTACTCAAAAATCGGCGAATGGTAATTAGAGATCTTGCTGGTATCTCACAGATAGTTAGATAGTTAGGAATACTGCAATTGGTTTTGAAAGAATCTTGGAGTTTCAGCAGAGTCTCATAATAACGTATCTTCTCGTATTGAGCCGTTCTCGCCTAATTTAGTAACGTCTGCTTTCTTCTTATTCTTGAAAATTAAAAAACGCTGTGGGGATATCGTTTTGATTCCGGCTAAGAGATAAATCCGAATCGGAAAATCGCTTTTTTAATT
Organism: Glossina morsitans morsitans; assembly: GCA_001077435.1. Taxonomy (NCBI): domain Eukaryota; kingdom Metazoa; phylum Arthropoda; class Insecta; order Diptera; family Glossinidae; genus Glossina; species Glossina morsitans. Next base: position 3,686 of record CCAG010003175.1, read on the forward strand.
TGAAATAAATGTAATGAAATCTACCATAGAAAGAAAACGAAACCCCTCGTCCATTAAGTTTAAAGCTGATATTTCTGCATATCATCGGATGAAAAATTTATTAAATCAGTTATTATCATATAGTTTTACCGTAGACGTAATAACATATCCATGGCGAATAAAGCAGACTGAGAAGGTAGAAGGTATCAGCGGTAAAATTATCACTATTTACTCTAAAAGGGCTGAATTTCGTCCATCACTGTGCAAGTGATATTTTAACTAGGCAACCTTCAAAATGAGCCAACGGTGACTTGGCAGAGAATACATAATTTTTTTAGTGGCAACTGATCGCGGCGTGTTTGCTTCGTTCTTTTCTTTTTTCTTTTTTTTTTTTTCCTTTTATTTGTTTTGTTGTACTTATACTAAGTTTTTTAATAATAATTAATTTAAGATTTACTTTAAGAGTCATTTGAACTCGACTGTCTTTTATTTAGTTGAGTTTCTGTATAAGTGTAATAAATAAATAAATAAATAACGAATGCCATTCACACAAACTCCCTATTATAGATAACAAGAAGTTCTTCGAATAGTGGTCTGATAACCATAGTCAACCAACATGATATCGCAGCTTAGATTTGAAAATTCTCCCCATTTCAAATTATTAAAAAATCCTGTTACGTAGCAACAGAAATGAAAACTTCAATATTCTAGTCAAGAGGCAAAACAAAAATATGTTAAGACTACAAAAATGAACCTGACAGATAACTTCAGCTAGTTCGGAATGTCAATTTTTTTCCTCTGAAGACTCTCTTAATATTTTCATTAAACTATTGTCGATGTCTAGTGAAATCGATAAAAAAATTTTATAAATATATATTTTGGGTAAACATGATTATGGCTACCTTACCGTTTCCAATGAAAAGTTACACAGTTTTCACATATTCGCGTCGATTCAGTATTCTTCGATTTAATTTTTTTTAAATAAAAGTTGAGTTTAATTAAACTTATTTGAAGGTTCTAAAAATATCAGTTAAACGTTATTGGGCTGCACGTAATGGGCAGCTTCAAATGATAGAATTTTTTTTGTTTTTTTTATTATTTTTCTTATTTTTCTTATTTTTCTTTTTTTCTTTATCTCTCCTTTTGTTTTTTTCTTTTCTTGTTTTTTTCTTTCTTCATTTGTTCATGACTTTTGTTCTTTAAATTAAATTAAATTGGCTAAAACCCCAGGCGTTTTCTGTTGAGTTCACTCAAAACCGAAAACAAACTAAAAAATAAGCAGAAACATTTAAAAGAAATGATTTCAACCATCAATTCTTTGTTTTTATTTGCAAAATTTCAAGTTCTTGCTAGATATTCGAGCGGTTGATTTGAAATACTGATGCTGATACTTTTATTTATAGCAATTTCTGGTGCACATAATTAAGATAAGATAAGAGTGTAATTAATACTAAAATAATATTAAATCGTTTTATCGTTGCAGCTCTAAAAAAAGTCTCGATGGACTACAGTAATCTTAATGTCAGCATTATGAAAGCTTCAAATCCATCCAAAACTCTACTTAAAATGAAACATGCACGAAGTATTATCATCGCTACATATCGCACAAAAGCCATTTTGGAGCCATTTTGGTCAACAATTGAACGACAATCTTTGATGGCGCATCGATTCACAGTTTGTAAGTTCTGCCATATGGTACGTAAAGTAACGAGAGAAGGTCATCCAATAAGTTTCAGACAATCATTAGTTGATAAAATTTTAATACTCGACGTTGGAAAACTTTGGGATGACGTTGGAGCTTGCATTAAATTTTACAGAAAACTTCTTGTAAATAAGTTACAATTTCATGAAAAAAATGCCATCTTTCCAAGTTCCTTGCTTCTTGAATTCAGTGAAATTGATTAATTGATTAAATTTTTGATTATCTGGACCACATAATCGACGTTCAAACGAAAATTTTCGCTTCCGTGAATACGTCTCGTATGTCATCAATGACACGACAGGGACAATGCCGTCTGGCTCCATTAATAAGCCTAATCCAAGAATCAAATCTGTTGTACGACATATCGGTACGTTAGATGTTCAAATTGCGTAACGGTTTGTTAAGAGATGTCCTTATCGGCTATCGGTAACGTTCTAGTAATGTTTTTTCAATATCAAAACTCAGTTTGGCAACTGATCGCGCCGTGATCATATCTTTTTATTTTTGTGTGAGGAATTATTGCACCGTTTTCAATTTCTTATTGCTTTATATCTTTTTAGGCGTTTGAAGCGTAATTATTTGTAAAGGTATAAATGTGTAAAGGCTGTAAGAGTGAAAGAATTATATTATTTATATTGAAATTTTGTCGTGATTTTCATTTCGGTACTTGCGTTCAGCATTTGTGCTCTTGATAATAAGTCTTTTCGTGTATTTTTTTTTTTGCTTTTGGTGATTACAGCTTTTCTCTTGCTCCTTGTTTACCGTTGCGTGTGAAATTTTCGCCTAATTTGAGAGAAAATTTTTGTGATTTTGTTTTCTCTCTTTTTTTTGGTGTTTGCTGGTTGGTTTTGCTTTCTCTTATTCTTTTGCTCTCTTGTTACAGCGTCAACGTAACAGAGAAGTTTTCTTAAATTTTTAGATAAATTTAGTGTTGTGGATCCTCTTGAATTTGCTCTCTTTTTCTCCTCATAATCCACTTCTATCTTTTTGACTTGACATGGAGTGTTTATATACATCATGTCGTGCAAAAACTGGCCCGGAATCCGAAAGATTCGTTTCGTGTTGGCTTTGCGATCGCTTTGGCCATTCAAAGTGTGCCGGTATTATCAGCCGTTGACCCCTCCAAAGGCTTACGATGGTCATGTCCTCACTGTAGGAAGCGGGACATTGACTTCTGCAAACAGTTCACGGAGAAGAGAAATGCTTTCTCTGAATTGAGTAAAAATCTCAGCTCCTTGTGGGAAAAGTTTGAGGTAACTAAGTCTAGGTTTGATAGATGTCGCTTTATTGAGCACTCATCTTCTTCCCAGGCTAGCAAAATAGCAACCCGTAGCGTAGCGTGTAGGACGTCATCTCTGATTCCCTCTAAACTTGATTCGCTGTTACAAGTTAGCGCTCCCTCTAACTCTACAACGAAAGTCAGCGTTTCCGATACTGCTGAGTCGGTCCGTAACAAAATAGTTACAAACAAGCCGGCAAGTCCTTCTGCTTTAGGTTATGCTGAAGTGGCAAGGGTACCTCCTCCCAGCGCTGTCGTTCATTCTAATCAGGTGTCATCCCCCTTGCTGTTCGAATGTAAGCGCTAGTCACCAAACTGGGCATACCACTCAAGCTGCTCGTGCAAGTGTGGTACTATTCCTAGCAGTAATGACATTTGCTTGACGGCAGTTCCTCCAAGGAAAGCAATATTTGTGTCAAGACTGGCACCTGAAACATCGGTGGATAACATAAAAAGTTATCTGGCGGAGAAAGTCCCATCAGTCAATTTAAAGCGCGTTAGCATTTTCAAATTGGCTCCTTCTCAATCTAGAGCAATATCTTCTTTTAAAATTCTGGTTCCGACTGAAAACAGTGAAATATTGTTCAATAAACCTATGTGGCCAGTAGGATCCTTAATTAAGGTATTTATTCCTAGAGATCAACCCCGTAATACCAATGGTGTAGGCCTGTCGCCTTCAAAAAACTAAATGTTTCTTCAGGCCAATTATGTCTTATTTATCAAAATGTTAGGGGCCTAAATTCAAAAATTCGTTCTACTTTTCTAAACTCAGTAAGCACTGAGTTTTTCTGTTTTGCTTTCACTGAAACTTGGTTAAAACCTGATATACATTCGTCGGAACTATTCCATAATTCTTTCCATGTATTCAGAAATGACCGATTGAATCGCATTGGTGGCGGTGTATTAATTGCCATATCTGCGTCAGTCCCGTCCTATTCGATTGAATTTCCCACGTCTCCTGACGTCGAATTTATCGCCATTCGAGCGAGAATACCTAATAAACAGTTATTTATTACATGCTCCTACCCAAATTCGGATATCTCCATATATAAGAAGCAGGCTGCCCTCATTTGTGAAGTGGCCAAGCAGTCTAGACCTACTGATTTTGTCGTTGCGTTGGGAGATTTCAACTTACCTCAAGTCACTTGGTGTAATAGTGATAATTCTGCCTGTTTAATTCCTTCTTCAACATCTGATAGAGCTATAGTGTTCTTTAATGAATTACTTGACCATAATTTAGGTCAATATAACTGTATTTCCTGAGATTAATGTAAATCGTTGTCCACCTTTTAGTTTACCTGAGGATCCTTATCATCCAGCATTGTGCATTTCCTTTCACAAGTATGATGGTTCGTTGAACTGCCTTAGTGTTACAAATCCAACCTTTTCCAGCAAATATTATGATTTTCATAAAACCAATATAGAATTGCTAAAATTTCATCTTTCACATATGAGGCTTGACTTTTCAACCGGGAGTATAGAAAGCTTATTGTCATCGTTCTACAATACATTAAATCTAGCTATTGCTGCATATGTTTCGATTAAGCAGTGCCGACCTCGAAGCAGGCGTCCCCCATGATTTAATAAGACAATTAGATATTATAAGAATAGGAAAAACAAGCTTTTCAAGAAATTTTCGAAAAGTGACTCTTCTTTAGACTATTTCGCTTACTCAGCCGCAAGGCATAGATATAACTCCCTCAAACACCAATATTATGGTAGATAGCTCCAGTTCATTAAATCCTCTCTGTTTGCTAATCCTAAATACTTTTTTAAACTTGTTAATTCAAAAAGAAAATTTCCACACATCCCTCGCATGTTTCTTTTAATGGCATTCCTCGGATGATTTTGAAATCTCCAATCTGTTTGCTAAGTACTTTCGACGAAACTTTTCGACTGCTAGTTTCAATTTATCAGCAAACTACCCATATCCTATAACTAACTTGGTTTCAATAACTAATTTGGTTATTTCTGAAGATGACTTTTTTAAAGGGTTGAGTTCTGATGGAACTCCATCTTATGTATTTAAATCTCACGCCGCCTATCCAATATTTAGTGTATCAATACTTATTTATTTTTTCCATATCTTTTTCTCGCGGAGAAGGAAGTTTCTAAAACCCCACAAATATTTAAATTCTTGGCCATTTGGAATGCACCTACACATGTCCCTGTATACGTCTGTCCATCCGTGCCTCTGCGCAACTGTGTAGTATTTGTGGCTAACGAAAAGGAAGGCATCGCCTACAAATTTTCAAAGCTCAAATTTACAGTCAAAGGTCCACGAATACAACGTCCAAAGCCCTATGCAATAAAAATTGTGAGCGCCTTTGCTTTCCATGTCGTTTGTTTGTTACTCATAAATTAAAGCACACATACCACATAAATTTCCACTTTTACTATGAAAACAGGAAAAATCAGACTCGCCCATTCAGTAGTATAGTGTATAAAAATTTCCATTTTCTCCTTTTTTGGCCCTCTTTAGGAAAACATTAAAAAGTATAAGAGATTCGATCGCGACTAAATATAATTTTCAGGCCTTATTTTTTGTTAAGCCTTTACAGATGTTTGCTTAGTCTAACAGGAATTACGCAACGGAAACGACGAAGAAAAGAGTAGAACTAGCCCATAAAGTAATGAATCAAAGCAAAGCAATGAATTGATTTATTGCTCTCTTAAACTTACTTTCACTTGTATTAATATTACACAAAAGGGACTTAAAAGTAGTCGTTAGTACTAAGATAATCAGGTAAATTAACTTGCCTTTAGACGAAGTTGTTTACTCACAATTAGGTGTTTAAAAACAATTTTAGGTAACATCGTTTTTCGAGATGCTTTCAATAAGATATAAAACACATAAAAGAAGGTACACTCGGTGAGGATTAAATGTCTTTGAAATTTATGTAGAATCCTCTAGGTATGCGTTTATTATTTCGAAAAAAGGGAAGTATTTCAATAGCTATTTATGATGTCGAATTGAAGACTATTTTCAGTTGCCGGAAGCCAAAAGTCCTTGAATAATAAATACGTAGGTACGGATTTTGGAAACTATGCAATGACAACACTGTATAATGTAGCAAAACACGAAAGAAACTCATATTTGAAACCATGTGGTAAACAAAGAAAAGAAAAATTGAAAATTATTAATAATTATCATTACGAAATGTTAACCTGAATCTGAAGCTTTTCATTGTGGATGTTTGGGAAAGCAATAAAAATCGTTCTTGAAAAAGTTGTCACTTTAGATATATTTATTACTACAACACGAAATGGCCGCTGTTTGAAACGAATATCACCAAGTCTCACACCAATAGTTGATTATTAATTGTACTTAGAATTGCAAAACCTCGTTCGGAGGAGTTGGTAAATAAAAGTGTAAATAAGGAGAAACTAAGTAAATTATGCCATGAAAACTCAATACGTAATTACCAAGGTTAATTTTTACTCTTCGGTCGGAAAATAATATTTTGATACTGAGTGGTAACATAACTTAGCAGCAGAATATCAGATATTTATAATCGAGAAGCATTAAATTCATCATCCAAATGAACCCAAATTCTCTCATTAAGCGTAGCGATTAATAATATTTCGCCAGTTATTTGCTCTTCGTTTATCACGCATGCTCGCACCATTTGATATCAGGAGCCAAACGAGGCTTTTCATCAATTGGCTTGAGTTGTTATCGTTAAATTAAAGTGCTCACCAATGTTTGGATGAGTGTTAGAGAGAAACAAAATCTTACTAAGTTCAGTATTTTAAATTGTGGACACAACCTCTCGTGAACGTGGGCGTAGATTTGTGCATCATCAATCAATGTATGTTACAGTTAGACCAATATGTACCTAAATCATTCTGGGAAACGCTAAGCA
>CCAG010003178.1:0-24838 GCA_001077435.1 Glossina morsitans morsitans
ATCTTTGATTAGACTATTTTTGCAGTGATCAGAATTGGATTAAAATTTTGACAAATTTTAGCATCAGGGCAATTGGTGTGTGATCATTGCAGTAATATTTATTCAAAATTGTTACAGTCCGGGAAGATGGAAAAATTACACTGAGATATTACAGTAAAGTTTCTAAACTTTGATTCATATTTAGAGAGCAAAAGAGTAATGTTGCAATTTCTTCTTGATGTTCAAAAAAAGAACAAGTAAGACAATGATTTTTGACTGAATACTTTATATCCACCTTCTTTTTCTTCAAAAAAAAAGAAAGCAATTAAAAACATTACGGTGGATCAGGACCCACCCTGCACTGCCTTACACTAATTCACTTAACGAATTTTCAAAATAAGTGTTATATGGGAAGTGGTTGAAAAGGTGCTCCGATCGAAACCATTTTCACTACTGTTCGTCATTCGACCGAAACACGTCAGCATAACCAAATTTCCCCAAAATATCTTAAAAATTGCCTCTTGCAGTTTGAAAATAGGAACAAGACGGACGGACAGGGAGACAAGCTTCATTCTGAATTGCTTTCCGCGTCGATGGGTATAATAAAAGGTAGGTTTATCTCAAGTCCTTCTGTGCTTTGCATACATCCGTACAAACTTATATACCCTTGTACTACAAGTGGTGTAGAGTATAAAGTGTAGAAAAATCTTAACATCATAAATCTTTTGTTCAAGTATTAGTAGACCATCCGGGGAATACATGCGTACACTTTTGCGGTTGTGTTTGTTGGTAAACCTGACCTTTTTTTTTTTTGAAAACAAAGTCGTTCTTTGTGGGAGTGTCCTTCGACCGATCAGCCGCATTTTCAATTTTATCCCGTTGTAAGAATTTCCATTTGTTACGCTAAATTTGGAGGGAATAGCTTCATTTCCATGACCAGGAGAAGGTTCAGCGCAGATGTTAAAAGACCGACAGACAAACAGGAGGTTAAACAAACATACTTAGCTCAGCACAAAATGAAAGGCGATGAGAAATAATATTATTTGAATTGTTCTTTGGTATTTGGAACGTCCTCTGCTCTCCTGGAACAAAGAAAATTAAAAAATTCTTTCATCTACGACTCCTATGGTAATGTACAACCTCTTGCCTTTTATGCAAAGAACTTAAAAAAGTAATTGGTATGATTTTGATCTTTATAAAATTCTAATTCAATTGGCCTAAAAGACTCCGTAAGTTTTGTTGTAGTTGTTTTTGTTAATACTTTTTGCTGATACTGACTTTACATAATAGCAAAACAATTTTTCAAAAGCTTCACGGACATTATAATGATATGCTAAGTCATTGGAAGCCCGGAAAAGATAATTTATGTTTGCATTGGACAAATTGCATGGTAAAAATTTACGACAAAAATATACTAAAATTTCGTACATGCTTAGTGTTAAAAGAACGTCAATTAACCTATTTAGGAGATTATTATTAAGAAAAAAATTATGTTATTCATTAAGAATTGTACACATAAGGCTTGTTTTAACTTCTCTTGTTTTTATATTTTATTTTTAAATGCAACTTAAGTGTTTCAATATCGAGATTTCCAATTTCCGCAGCAATAAAAGTTCTAAATAAAGATTATAGGTAATGGTATCGTTAGTAATGATTTTTTACAATTTTTCATTTCTTGGAGTATTAGCAGTAGTAGATAGTAAGAGTAATTAGTAGTAATGGACAAATGTAGTTCAAGATGATTATAGATTAGAGATTTTTTATATTCTTTTTTCTATAAGTCTTGGCATACGCTCTTTTCCCATTTTCATTAACAAGTTTCCCACGGTAGTGATCGGCATTGCGGGATTACGGTAAACTTAAATTCTTGTAATAAAGAAGTATTTGCAAGCCCGCGTTTCCCATTTTCAATGACTAAAGTAGTAAGCACTACTACGTAACTATTGTAGGTACGAGTAATATACTGTTGGCTACTGCTCGTCCTGTTCGATTTTTTTTAAAATAATTTTGTTGTTAATAATTTAACAAAAATGATACAAGAAAAGAAGTGAAAACCACTGCCAACCAGTATGTACCCGATGCCACTTTGCCTAATACAGTTATTCTAACACTTTGTATATTTTCATAATCACGATTTTTGAAATTAAGGTGTTATGCGATGTGTAGAGTGAGCAAAACGGACAGACGGACAGAAAAGCTTCGATTCAGTATCACCTTCCAAAGCGGTCGGTATAATAAAGAGGCCGCCACACTTCAAGTCCTCCTGGGTGTTGAATACATCCCAACAAAATAGGTTTCGAAGTTGGTCAACAATAAATAGATAACTCATTTCATAAAACATTTATCGAGAAGTTCAATACTAGAGCTATCGTGTTTCAAAAGAAGAGTTATAAAGCATGTAAAGCTTAAAAACTTTTTTGCAACTTTTGTTTATATGAAAAAGACTGAAAAAAATACCTGTAAGCAATTTTTTTTTATATTGTCTAATTTCTGAGATACTGATACCTACTTTTACTAAAATGGATCATTTTGATCCATTATCCTTGTGAAATCGCTGCAGTCGAAAAAATGAAAATAGAAAATTACGCTTTGGCGCAAACACTTCTTGATCGATCAACATACGATTAAGAAAAGATGAGTGTGATCTTCCCATATGCGAGCCTACAATATAGAAAAAATTGAAACTATCTCGGAAAACATCGATGTTTTTCATTTCCATGTACCACATTTCACCATGTACCTTAGCTACCAGCTATATAATTATCACATACAAGAGAAATTGTTACATAGATATATATATAATTCGACTGAAGGATTACCGATGTGAACATCTTGTTCCATAATATTCCTAGTAATTATTTCCTGCCAGCAACAAGAAGAATTTATGTTTTTAAGGAAGTCGTTGACTGTCTTCTAAACCCCTTCAGGGAAACGATTGTAAAGTCATTAGTAGCCTAGTTGAATATCGAGCTCCACCGACAAGAAAGGCGTATCTTGCCGGAGAAGCACACCTAGAAATACATGGTGATAACATAAAAATTTTTCTATCTAATCTTGAAAAGTGTCGTCCGTCTACTAAAAATTTGGGCAATTGGGATCGAATGGTTTTATAAAGACAGATCAGCAATCGAAGCTTCAGGTAGTCGAATAAGAAGAATTTCAAAAAAGCATAGGCAAAAGAGGAATTGTGGTCTCTGAGTTTAGCATTACAAGCGGAACGTGTAATAGGTTTAATAATATGCCGCATGAGTGAGCCTTTGGCGTGGACAATTGGACAAAGATAGAGCACATGCAAAACGTCGATAGTTGTAGTGTTAATTACACTTTCAACCTAGAATTGTTTTTCAGGAAAACGTACCACAAAGTTTAAGAAAGGGTTTGCATAGCGAATAGAAAGACTAGTTAGGAAAGAGTAACTTGCGAAATATTGGACACAAAGTTGTAATTTTGAAGACGTTCCTTTTTAATGCGAATGCTATCATATGTACACCCATCGGAACTTATCTCAACGTTGGTTAATTAAGTGCTTTGATCATTTATAATTCTTCTATTAAATAAAGTTCTTGGGGTAGGTGGTAGTACCAAAGGCCAAATGCACGTCTAATAGCTTCATATCAAATTCTTCGTTGCAGACATTGTAATATTTTTTGATTAAAAGAAAAAATAAATTTTTGCTGGATAACCTTTTACTTGAAACAACAAATTTTTCATATTTCGTGGTAGGTCATCACGGAACAAATAATTATATAAAAGAGATATCCAATGCATTCTGATGCGTATTGAACCCTATAAATGTGTATGCCATAGCTAACGTCAATTTATGTTTGAATATGAACGGTGTGCGCTAAAGAAATAACTGCATAAAATAACTTTGCATACATGAAAGTCGTGTGTGTAGGTATTATTTTATTTTTTATAAATCTTATTTAAAATTGTAACTGACATAAAGAAAGAAATACATTGAAAACAAAAATAATATTAACACCAAAGTAGCTCATAAATTAGCATAAATCGCATACACTTTAGTCTTAATTTTTTTTTTTTTGTTTAACCAAAAAAACACTGCAAAACCCACAATGTATTAATGCTAAGTTAAGGTATTTACATGCATGTAAGTGTGTATACGGTTTTTCACACATTCAAAAAGATTATGTAACAAAACTCCACTCAAATGATACTTTTAAATCTTTGCCGACTGATTTTTACTGTTGCAATTGTTGTGTTTTTTTAGCGTTTACAGTAGGTTTGCATACATGCACAATAAAAATTTTCAAGTTTTTATTAATGCTAAGAAGTAATAAAAAAAAAAAGATATTTGGCTGTCTCAGGATTTTCATCAACAGTTTCTTTTTTTATAATAATAAGTCGTTGCATATACACTATGTACAAGTACGAGTTTTCCATATGTATGCATGTGTGTACGTATGTAACAGGTCGTTTTTTGTTTTTCTTGGAAAAACAATCACAGTTTTTTTTTTCTTATTTTTTCACAATAATAAAAGAGAAGAAACAACTTTTATAAGCTGCTGTTATATTGTTTGTTGATAAATCAGCACATTTATTTGCAGAGACATACGTACGCACAAATGCCTGCTTATATGGAAAATTTCTATGAATAAATGTAAAAATATATATAACAAAAACAAAAAAAAAAAAAAGAAACCGCAGTAATCACAGCTGTTTATGAGCAAAATATAAATGTGTGTTTACGGTGCTGGTAGCTAATGCCACCACCTTTTCCCTGTTACTGGTATATGATGCTCGCTTGCTATGCGAGATTGGTTAAAACTGTATAAATTAGTTTCATTTGACGGCGAATTTTGGATACCCGTAGACTAACATCCAATATTCTCATCTCTCATTATCTCATATTATCAAGTTTATGTGCTGTATTGCATCTGTAATGTTGCGCGGATAATCCGTACCACGGATTTCAGTTTCAGGCTTCTCACGAATCCCACCGCCTTTTTTGATGCGGGTCGCCCCATTCTATTTTGGACAGAATAATGATCTCTTTTATATTTTTCTATAGATTTAAAGCTTAACGGCTTCTAAATCATTCATTATATGAAAAATGTTTACAATTCACTTTTTTTCAAATATTATCTTCTTATTAAGCTAATGCAGACAATATTTGTATAATACTATGGATTTAGTAATATTTGGTTTCAGATTTATAGTTGTCGACAAAAGCGTTCAGAAATGTTCGGATTTTTCCGAGGATATCCTTTGTATTTAGCCACGATCGATTAAATTGTGACGAAGAGCCAATTGCAGTGATATTGATTTCAGCTGAGATTTTGTGACAGTCGCATGAATGAATAGAAAAGTATCAAATTGACACCTTTTTCTATTGCTCTTGGTGGGGTGGATGACAAAAATAAATTTGAAGTATTTCGATTTTTTCGACATTACATGAAACTTGTTCAGCCATTTTAGATTTAAGTGTGAGTGCAGTTTTCCTCAAGTCATTTGATCTCTGACGAATAATAATGCCTTGAAGTTGTTTAATCTTCTTTAGCCATTTATTGAAAGCAATTGATATGCTGACCTAATTGCTTATCAAAATCAATTAAAGAAAGCACATGTGTCGCGTATCAATTTTCTATTTCATCCTATTTATTGATGAATTTAGATAATTTCCGATAACAATTAGTGCGTCACATATCATTTGCAAAGAAAAGCACATCTTCATCGTTGAAAATAAGTTAAGGAAAAAAACACATTTTCGTAGTATTTTTGCATGGTTCGGATTACAGCGTTCATCATACCTGTACCCCTATAATCACTACTTAGCAGTTACTGCCAATAGATAAATCATTATATGTTATTTAATAAGTGCTATTAATTTTGATTTTTTTCTCTTTTCTTTCAATATATATATAATGAATTTATTAAAATAAATAAATATTGAAATAAATGAAAAGATAAAGGATAAAAACGTCATAGTGAGTAAAGTGAAGGGCTATTATTTATTACAAATATTTTGATCGTATACCGTAAATCAATCATTATTAGCATAAAAATTCTTACAATGTCGCATAGTTTAGATGATTTATTTTATGACAACATGTTTTCTTCTTTTTGTAATTTTTTTCCACTACTACATAATATTACTTCAACGTAAATTTCAGTTACTTTAATTTTAAATAAAATTTCAAAACGTTTGTCTTTACCTCTTCTTATATCGTAAACTAAGAGACGTTCGTATGAGAATTTATCTAATTATTTCAAGTTCGTGTCTTAAGTCTTTCGTAAGAACTTTTTTCTTTAATCGTTAAATGGATAAAAATTTTTTCCCCTATAACCAAATTTCAATAGAAACGTTATGATCTTTCTATTAGGGAAATTACGAAAAAAAAAAAAATATAAATAAAATAACGTTAAAAAGTATCTACATTTTGTGTTGTGGCAATTTTATTACAACAACAGTCATAAATGTTTAAGTCCTGCAGAGTGAATAATTTATAGCTTTGCGTTGTTTACACAAGGGATATATAAATCAGCGGGAAATGAAAAAATCTCACTTATGCGCGTACACATAACGTACAATAAATGCATAGGGCATAGCTTACTAAAATAAGAAAAGTTTTCATCTTCTCTTATTTTCGGCATCGCGATTTTCGGTTGGATAGAATATAGGCAAAAACCTCATATACATTTAAAAAATGTGAAAAATATTCTAAACTAGAAAATTTTTCGGACTTCATAATTAACTGATATTTTTGTTTCTTTTTAATACTTGTTAACTCTTTTTACTGTAATATTTATGAGTTTTTACTTTTTTTTTAAATAAATAATTATGAAAAAACATTTTTCACAAAATAGTTCAGATATGCATTAAAGTGGTAAGTCATAAAAAACATACGAAAAAAAGGAAGTAATCACAAGGCTTACATATGCTTTATGACTGACAACTGCCATCAGCGGAAACTTCATAAATTATGATCGCCATCATAATTCTTACACTAAAAACTCGAGCTTCATAAAACCAATAGCAATTCATTATAAAAGTGTTTTGTGTGTGCTGTCCTTATGTGTTTCTGTGTGTAAGTATAATTCTGCATGTTGAGAGACATCGCATCCCATCACTTTGCTTTTTCTTTTTTTATTTGTTTCAAGATGAAGAGCAGATTTTGTTAGTAGTTGCTCAGAATTGCAAGAATACTCTGTAAATTTTGTGTATATAGGATAATTAAAAAAATCTTTGATTCTAGCAATGGGTGTAGTCTTAGTTACAAATTTATGCTGCATGGTATGAATTAAATGTTCATTATATGTTAGATTAGCTAATGTGCACGCAAAGATTTAGATAGATAGATTATATTATATATGTTAAATAGACAGATTCGATTCTCCTTAGATGATAGTTAACAAAACTTCGCAATTTTCGGGTGCAACAAATTCCACTTAAATGCAAGTGTACCACAAGGCTCCGTTTTTTCTCCTTCTCTTCTATGTGTTCATCAATGACCTGCTCTATGGAAGGTGACAGAAAAGACTATTTATTCATTTGGAGGCGATAGCCCTCTGCGCCATTTGTTCTCTTTTATCAGGAAGCCTAGCTGCACATTAAATCGAGACCTGCCGGCTCTGGAACTGTTTAACAGCACTGGTCTTTCATACTATGCCTTATGTTGTGTTTCCACTTTTAACTCAAACGTGGAAAGGCTCTACTTCCCTTTCCATCCTTCTTTACCTACAATCCTTTCTGAACGCCATCGTACTTGCATCTATAGGAGCCGTTTTCTGAATTACCGGACAAATGCAAAAAAAAAAAAACGAAATCTAATAATCGCTGTTATTGCAATTTATTTTAACTGTACATTTCTGAAATAAATCATTTCACCTCTAGATATAATTACAATTAATTAGTGCTGCTTGTCAATTCTCTTTAATTTAATGAAAAATGAAATTAACATGTTTTATGAATGTTCGTAATAGTAACTAAATTTTCGCTTCTGGTAGCTTCATAAATATTTTTCTTTTTGTTTTTTTATAATAGATTCCGTCATAAAAACCAAACCATAAATCACAACAAAAAAGTGGGGAGCAAAAAAAGAAAAAAAACGATGACCATGGAGACTTATCTTGTTAGAAGCTTTTGTTAGTCTAGACGAAAGCGTTAATTTTTTGAAAAGTTCACCAAACACGATAATGTTAATTAATACGAGCATCTGCTTCCCCATTTTCATTTTTAAAAGAGTAATAGCCAATGATTACTTCGCATGACAAGGCAATGGATACGAACATGATTTATGAATAATTTGAGAATTTTCCATTGTCCAGAATTTACCACTCTGTCTATTAATGAAATTGGGCCCCACAAACCATTACGCTTTTTTTTCGCAAAAATTACGAAAGCGTGTTGTAACATCTTACTTGGCAGACTTGAGAAAAACTCTAACGCGAGTTTACGTACGTGCGCATAAAATTATTGATTTTGTATAATAATGTTGTCCTCCGAGCATGGGCCTGCCTATCTGTTTTCACTCTAAACTCTTTCGCTGAATGATAAATCATTTATTTGACACTTTGGCTGCCATGATGCTTGCAAAAGAGCAGGTTCCGTCTCAGATCAGTTGTATGTTTTATTTTCAATTTTTTTTCCACGCAGTCAACATAATTCATACTACTTAAGTTCATAAAGCGTAGAATGAATTCACTTAAGAAAAATATCTAAAGTAAAGAAAAGTTAAAGGAAGGAGAAATAGATATACTTGGCAGCTAGCAACAAAGTATAACCGAACAACTAGAGTTTCACAGGTTCAATTTTTTCGTAAGCAGAGAACAAATATTACTTGCAGTAAAAATTCTTGCAAAGGACTTCAGAGAAGGGGCAAAATTATCACAATTCGTCTTGCAAGAAAAAAAATTTCTAGAAACCCTACTCGATGCAATAAGATCTAATCCAGTCACCAAGAATAGAGAAGTGTCATCATCACATAAAGATTTATATAAAAAACGCAATAGCATCCAGTCTTCTCCCCTTAAGAGAAGCTAAATTAGTTAAAAGAAGGACTAATTGAAAAGATTCTAATGTCATGATAAGTAAGCACTCTGACAGAGTCACTGTTTTTGATCTGGCTTCACTATGGAGACCACGCAGCTGAGACAGATTGAATGACAGTCCTCTAACAAAGAATGGAAAGAAAGAACGGGCCTCTCTTCACTAAAATCGACTACGCGCGCATATTAAACGGTAGATATGACGAAATCACAGAAAGATAATGTAGGTTCAATGATGTGACTATTAATATAGTTGCCATAGATGCAAGTTTACTAAAGAATGTTGAATTATATGTGATAGTGCTTAAGCACATGTAGTACTAACTTCCCAATCAAAGACAACAAAGAAGGTCGAAGAAGACCAAAATTCTTTGAACATTTCACGCCATCGTCATATCTACATGATACGTAAATGAAAATTCGCTGATGGAAGGTCATTTGGAAGCACTCCACTCCAATAAGTTACCATCAGATTGGAATTAGCAATCAGCCTTTATATATATTGTCTAAGAAACGAGAAGAAGCTTTTCAAAAGAATGAACGAAAAGTCCATTTTCGATAATTTTTGCATTTGAAGCTAATGATTTACTGCGTTACACGTTTTACTGGTATCAGTAAAACTGAGATCACCTTTACCTTCATATTTTAAAGTTTTGATGCCATCACAGGAGAGTTTAAAAAAATTCGTGACAATGGATTGATCACTCCCAAACATTTGATAGCTCACATAAAAGATTTAAAGTAAATGACGTTTCCCTGAAAGCAAACATTTGAAAACAACGATGGGAGCTCTCAATAATTGAGTTACTAAGTTTAGTATTTAATCTTCTAAGATTTGGATATAGTCTATTCAGACTTGACGTAGCATATTTAGTTTTTTCAGATTGAACCCATGGAGTCATTGCCTTGCGTTCTGAGATGATGATTCCTTACGACTGTCGTGGGCGGATAAATTTTATAAAATTACTTACTCCGAATGTCGAGAAAGAAGATATGGCAAGGCGAAGTAGAGTTATATATATATATATATATATATGTATATATATATTTGGGTAAGTGGGCTAACCGTACCTTATGGCATGTAACATTTTGCCCGTCCAAAAAAGATATCGCAGTAAGAGCAGCGGCAAAAGTTATTTTTTTGGATGAGAAACTTTTAATGTTACTTCGACAAAGAAGCAAACGGGTTTCCTTCAGAAACTGATACCTACAGAACTAACCGCTGCGTTTAAATTTTTCGGGAAGTAATTAGTTGACCTAACCTCCAGCATGTTACCATATAGAACCTTCACACAATCCTGGGAAACTGGGTGATTATATATAAATTCAACATTAAAAGGTAGAGATAGCGTAGAGAGCTAACAAAATGTGTCAATGTTCAAACTTCTCATATGACTAACTTGTAGGACTCGAGCAAGCGAGGGCGTGCATCAAAAACGACGGCGAAGAAATTGAATTTAATGAATTAGGGGATGTAGAAAATATATCCAATTTCAAGCTGTTAATAGTGAACGGACAACGATTAACCGCATTGCAAAGAATTCCAACATTCACATTAACTTGGTGTAAACCATTTCAAGACGGGCATACATTTTAATTTTACTCGTTTTATAAGAGGGGCAAAATCAAAGAAGGTCACCAGTTAAATTGGTAGGCAACTCGCAAAGTCTTGATAGCGCCTGCAATAGTGAAAGTTACTACACACCCAATGCGTAATATCATCTTTAGCGTTGCACTGACTGCAAAAAAAAAAAACCGTAATAAATAGATTACTGTACAGGCCTTCAAAAACAAAATAACTTTGAAGAGCAAATCAGCAGCATGTCGACATAGTTTAATCGACAGAATGCAAGACCTAGAAATATAAAGACTCGTTACTCACATGATTGTAGCGCCACTCACAAACTTTTTCATTCAAAAGAAAAGTTAAAAATAACATTCGCCCTGAAAATTGAAAAATATTAATACAGAAAAAATTTATGATGTACTTCTTCTGTTTTTCTTACTGCTTATCTTTATTCAATGAGCAAGTTTGCTATGAGTTTACTCAACTCATACATGAGATTGTTTGGCGTCGGTACATAAGCTGAGTCTGAATCTGAAGAATGCACATAAAACAGTTATGAGTTTTGTAGAACTAGATGTTACCATTTATTATTGTAATTATGACTTAAGGTTAAATAGTAATCGAAGAATAAATTTGAATATTTTAACAACAAAAGCTATTATTTTTAAAATGGAAAGATAGATAGTTTTCAACGCTTCTATGTAAGATTTTCATATTGGCATATAACTTAAGTAGGCCGAATAACGGTAGGAATTTTTTTTAATATACATAGCAAAAAAATTAAGTAAAATAATTTTAACCAGGAATCGCGCCAGCACAAAGATGGTCTAATTAGTAAAAACTTTGAGAAAATTATAAAACAATCCGTTAGGTTAGTCCTTAGCCCATGTAAGCTAAAAAATACTAGTGTGCACCACATTCTCCTTTTACACGATTTTTGTTTTAACACGATTAAAAGAGAAAAAATCGTCTTTTTACGCGAACTGCTTTGTTCTAACGCGACTTTCAATATTCTATGAATTTTATTAATGAATTTTTCCGAGTTTTTTGTTTGATGTTTCTGTGAATTTTTCGATTCTCACTCCTCACAAATATGCATTGTAACTTCGGGTTATATATTTCACAATTCAGTTAAAATACGGGTGGGATTCCCCGAATTGCGCATAGAGTAAAGACGTAATGTATCTTTTACGCAGTTTAGTTCCGTTCTCCCAAATACAATTTATTTTCTATAATATATTTAACGAATTAAAATGTGTAAGTACGAAATAAACTCTGAAGTGAATTCTAAAAAGAATTTTTGAATGCTTTTTCATTGTACTTTTCAGTTGCTGTTTTAGGTTTTAAACCAATCCATTATTTTCCAATTTCTTTTTTAACTTGGAATTTTTTTGCACGAATTTTTTTGGGAAAGTATCGATTGTCTGAAAAGAGAATTACGAAAATGTACCGGCGACTATATATTATTGATTACATCGTTTAGGACAATCGATTTAACCCTGTGCGTCTGTTTGTTGTCGATATTTGTTGAAAACCAGAAATGATTGCTAAACATTGCATAGAAGAAAAGAAAAAACCTTTATTCAAGAAACAACAATAACGAACAATGTTCGAACAAGCAATAAGTCTTCCTTTGAAACCACTGTGAATCAGAAGGAGTAACATCTGCTGATAACATCATGAACGGTAGGACATTCTTAGTTAGAACTGCAAATGTTTCCTGATCGAGTTTTGCCATGTGGAAACGAGTTTCTTCACACTAAACGCTCGCGTTATCATGGCTCGTGGTATATTAGGCCCATTTTTTGGTGCAATTGCATCAATTATTGTTGGTAGGACTCCTAAGCGATGACTTTGTTTGATTGAAACAAACTTCAATGCATCACCTAACCTAAAGCCTCTCGCAAATTTCACTACCTTTGCTCAAAGATCCTTGAGACTATTTTGTGTGTAAATATTTGTTAGAAAAACATTTAACAAACACTTCTATAAATTGATTAGTAATTTTTAGAAGCTTTGCAACAAAAATTGAAATATTTTTTCCAAAGCCCGTGGATTTGGTTTATATTCCATTAAAGAATCTGAACTTTTCATCGAGTTTGCGGAAACTTCGAAGACTGGCTTCATTATTTTTTATTATTATTGACATAGTTTACTTAAAGCAAAAAAGTAAATGCTTGAGCTAAAACAACATGAACAAAACGACGTGGAAAAGAAAATTGTGGGTTATCGTTTTTTTTTTTAATTTAAAGCAAAAATGCAATCTTGTACAGATAAACTTAAGAAGAAAAGAAGTATTTTTTTGGGAAAATTTTTAGCTTTGATTGAACTAAAGTAACGTGCGCACTAGCAGCACAACTCGTCTCATCATCATCATTGATAAGCATGACTCTGGGTTTGTAACGTGGTAAGACAAATTGTTATTTTTAAATATCCAAAAGACTCGATAACTTTTACGAAACGGTGAGGTATTTAAAAACAATAACCATCCCCACCATCTGGTTTCGAACCCGATGTTATCCGCACCAACGTCTAAAAGCCTTCCATCACCACCGCCACCCTTTAGTTGACTTGGCTAATTCATTTATATAAATTTAAATGAAATTTTCTATTTAAAAAGAAATTGTTCGGATCCCGGCAGGCCATAAATTGTACTCTAATGCACATATAATATTGATAGTTGTGTTCGATTTTCTTTTCATTAAAATAAATTGTATTGCAAACTCAGGAGCCGTATTTTGAATACACTTCCTTCATTAGAGAGAAGAACATAATCGAATAACAAATCGTTCGAAAATGTAACGACGTCACAATAGCATTAAATTTTTCTGATAGCTTTTAAATCCTGTAAGTCTTATCAAAGCTTCGGAGTGGCCGTTTTTATAACACACTCTGTATATTGCCATTTTTCTTGGACTTTATAGATATACCTCATCGTAAATAGTAAACATAAAATGTTTTTTACTTTCTATAAATGGTTTCGTTTACCATTCTGATTCGACCTAATCTTGCCTGTGTGTCAGTCCGTCTTGTTTTGTCAAACTAAAGATTGCAATTTTTGAGATATATTGACTTTGAATCGATTTATCCTTGTCTGTCCGTTCGTCCGTCCGTCCGTCCGTCCGTCCGTTTAGTATTATTTCGTCCAATCCACAGGTAGCAATTTCGG
Source organism: Glossina morsitans morsitans (assembly GCA_001077435.1). Lineage (NCBI taxonomy): Eukaryota > Metazoa > Arthropoda > Insecta > Diptera > Glossinidae > Glossina > Glossina morsitans. The sequence goes on from CCAG010003178.1 coordinate 13,725, forward strand.
AGATATTCTGATGAAATCTGGTACACTGACTTGCTGTGGCCGATCGCTTTTGAATATGGTTCGGATGAAACAACTGTTTCCACTACTTCAACCATAACACCTTTCTTTGAAAAGTCATTACGTGAATAACCGTATAATGTGTTTGCTTCTTTTATTTATGGTTGTATTTTCTACTTTTCTTTCACCTTTATAATCAATTAATTATTTACTCCATGCCGCTCAAGCATCATTTGTCTTAGCAAAGGCGGGAACTATGTGTGAAGATAGCCCACTTCTTAGCAAAGGAAAAAGTGTGGGTTAACCTCACGCCAATGATTTGTTGCATCGTCAGAAAATAAATACCTACAGTGCTGCAACTTTTAAGATCAGTTGCGCTTCAACGAAGCTGTGCTGCCAGTTCCGCCTTTATTCATTTAAAAGAAATATTATCTGTGCTTGCTTTGTGTCCATTAAATTCATAAGTCCATAAAATCCAAAAGACGGACACATAGACTGTCGGACGGTTAAATATATATTGGCCCAAAATTCACGCTGACTAAGAATGCAAATTAGCATATTAATGGAAGTCGTAAAGTGTCAGTAGTGAGGACCCAAAGATAGCAATATGTGGCGCTGGCATCTCTGTCAGCTGACAAGTTTAGTCGAATAAAAAGAAGGGACCAACAGGAGTTGCAAAGTTGGTAGAAGTAGCGGTTTTCTCGAGAAGAAGCAACTACTAGGGAATCAACTCTAAATAATATCCGACGTAAATAAACTTGGAAATAAGACCATGATTATCAGGATGTTGTAATTTATACACAATTTATGGCATCACTTATGTGCAAGCCTAACATGTACCAGCCCCTTGAAGATGATATAGAAAATTGAATATTGAAATTTAGTAATTTTTAAAAACCTTTTTGAAAGATGTCGCATTAACTTTAACATTTATTATATATGTAAACTATAACGCATTTATTGCATGGTATATCGTAAATGCATATTTACATATATAAACATATTAATATTTAAAAGCTTCGCGAATTTTTCGGAGAGATTTTAAAAAAAATTCTTACAGAACAACAGAAATTTGACACGACGCTGATCTGCCTTATTTGGTTTAATGCACAACTTAGAATCTAGCAAAGAAGAATAATAATATGAGATGTATATGAAATAAAAACGATTTACTTGAAAAAAAGGACCGGGCATAAAATTACTTAATTTATGCAAAATTTATGCCACATTTTTTTTATAATCCTCTTAAGCAAAAATCGTCTCTACGTTATAGCGAGTTCTGAGTTATGTTCAATTTAAAACGAGCATAAAAATTCGCCATTTTCCGCCATGCTTAGCTATTATTATTCGCCGCCATAATTTTCATGTAAATATAACTATTTTTATATTCAACTTTAGTTGCCATATGGTTTGCGTAGCTGTTGCTGCTCTTACTTCAATAAACAATCTATGGCACATCGTCGTCATCGTCACACATATGTCAGCCAAAGGCCAGCCCCCATTGAGTTTGATTATACATATTCACATACGTTAGTGCGTTTATAGGCACACAACACATGTGCATAATCATGAAATATTAAAAAGAAGAAAAGAACAAGTAAGAAAATTATATTCGGCTATGGCCGAACCTTTTATATTCAACACTTATATTAAACATGAATATAAAAATGTGATAGGCGTGGGCGATTGTTTGCCGTATAACCACAGAAATTTGTGTCGATGTACCTTTATAGGAGTAAAGATCGAAAATCCTAAGTTTTTTGATTTTGAAAACAGAGATGTCCACAATTTATGTCGTAATGTAAGCGTGTCCGTTGACCGACTTGTTATGTTTTCAACGTACGTGCTACGTTCAACGTTGAGCGCCAGAACTATTACCGCACAGATCCATACAGATGAACGTAGGGACAATCGTAAACCGATGTAGGATTTCGATATTGATTAAGAACAGATATGTTGTATAAAGTGTTCGAAACTTCCTTCTGGGTGCTACAAACGTTTTGATAAAATGAATATGCCCCAGACCAGCGGTGGTGAGCGTAAAAAACAAGCAAAAAGCAAAATTCTCTTCTATATATATTATCGTAATAATGAACAGCAATAATAATAAGAGAAAAAAAAACTTAAGTGGAAGAAAATGAAATTCCCCCTCATTTGATAATTACAAGAAGCCCAACCCAATTGCTTATGTTACCCTATGTTACCAAATACATACCTATGAGTGAACAGAAGCACATATATATATATATATATGTATATATATACATATAACAACAACGACGACCAGAGCACTTGTAGTATTAAGGAGATAAAAACAAGAACGGAAAATTGTACACTAACAACAAGAACATAATAAATATTAAGGAAAGAACACTTGTTGTAGTAGTTGTTGTTGACTGCTTTTGGTTGATGTTTAACCATTATAATTCTCATCACACTAAAATGTTAAACATATGAATGGAGAACACAAAGTGTGCACACACACACACACACACACACACACACACGCAAACATGCGCACACATAGGCAAGCATACAAAGGGGTACTTAAAAGTTTTATTAAAGAAAGTTATAAAATTCTCTTCAAAAGGAAAAGATCAAAATTTTACTTGCTACCATATTTGTATAAGCTTGTAATGGAGTAAAGAGATAATATGTGCTAGCGACATATACGAGGTATGTTTGAAAATCTATTATGAGAAAGAATGTAAATCCACAAGCATACAGTTTCTTGCTTTAAATTGTTGACTAATTGGATGGATATTTTTAAAGCTACTCAGAAAGTTTTCTTTTTAAAGAAACTTTCTTTGTGGAAGTTTTTAAATCGCTTAGCGGGCTACTTAAAAATTTAGACACGGATTTCGCATATTTAGCTTTATGTCGTGTCGTTGCTGCACACATAATCAGAGAATGTAATGTAAAAATTGTAAGATAGTTGATCATAAGCTGTGTTTTCGGCTAATCATAGGAAATGTTTTTTTTATAAGTCGCAAATAACAGTTTTTTTATTTTCACTACGATTCCCAAAAACACGCCTACTTTTTCTATGCCATTTTTATATATAGAGTTCTGCTTGTGTATCTTTATATATCTTTATTGAGTTGCGTATAGTCGAAGGAGATAATTTTCAGACTTAACCTTCGGTCGTCAACAGTGTATATATGTATTACGTTTAAGTTCACTATTTCATTTTTTTGGATTGCAAATATTCAAAGACGCGACGGAAGGAAATTTGAAGATAAGGGGACAGCTAGACAGAGCAAAGTCGACTTAGAATATTACGCTGATTAAGTGTATATTTACTTTATGGTGTCTCCGATGAACACTTCTGGACGTTACAAATGAAAAGGCGCAGATACTTCCTTCTTTTGAGTATAACATATACAGTATATAGATATAGGAACTCCTTTGCGAAATATGTACAGAGTCATATACATAGTCGTCTCATCAGCACAATTTCACAAATGGCATTATGTAGGTCATAGTAGAAAAAACAAATTTTGCAATTGCCATATGTGTGTCGCTAGTTTTGCTGACTAAGTTTTTTTCTTCCATATGTTTTTTGTCTTAACTTACTTATTCACTAAAATATGCAGAATTGATGGTTCTCCAATGATTTTTAATCCTGTTTAATTGCTATTCTTTAGTTTAAAGAAATATGTACAAGGCTTTATGTTAATAAAGAAATGAAACATTATTGATGCATCTAACAACACACAGTTGTACTTTACGGATTCAAAAAACTTGCTAAGATACTCTCTGTTGAATTTGCAGCTTCTAGCCGCTGCCTTTTACTAGGCGGGAAGAAGTCTTTTTCGATTCATTTTCCACTTGAAGTTTGTAATAAAATATAAACTTCTGCCCTTTAATTCGTTTTGCTTTATTAAACTACTGCAATGCATGGATTTGCAATCCTCATCTCTATGTACCGCTATCTGCTAAATTTCTATCCTGTACATTGTGTCAAGTCGAGGCACTGGATGTGGTGAGATCAGCAGGACCTGGCATATTGTGAACTGGTACAATTTAGTGAAACGGTCACTAGACCTGAGCAACGCTTGTAATTGGACACTATAGTGGCTACGATGGCTACAATAGGCCAACCACGATGATAAACAGGCTTTTCAGTATGACGATAATCGCACTGCATTGCAGAATTTGTTCAGGAAATGAGGCGAAATCACCTTTATTCGACATCTAGTGTAAAAGCACACTCAGCAGTCCGTATACATCAACTAAGAGTATACCGCGTGAATAATAAAACAATGCAAACATTCTAAGGTTTAGCAAAAATTTTTGCTACATTATTTAATTCATTGGCGGGCCGTTGTCTGACATTGAAAATTAATAAATTGCGTGTTGACTACGACGTCGACATTGGGCGAATGTTAAAAAGAGCATGGGTTCTGATAAAAGGATCAACTAATATACATCATTAGGATTGTTCCAGAGCATTCTAAAAGTAGCTATTATTATTTTTTTATTAAAAAATCTCTCCTACCTTGTCTCCTACTTCTGTAATAGGGTGGTGGTCAGAAAGTGTGGAGGGAGGAAAATGAAAAGGAAGAACTTGTTTACATGACCAGCAAATTTGATGCCTTTACCGACGGAGCACTCACTACGACCAATGTAAGCTCTACTGTGTTGAGATTTGAACCCGCGGACACAGACCTGGTAGTCGAGATTCTTGTATATTTAAGTATATAAAAATTCATACAACTTACCAACTTTGCCATTAAGGTAATGCCCAGGTTTCTCGAGTAAAGGTATAGCTTCTAATCTATTCTAATAGGGAGATAGAGGGGCAAGTGAATCTTGGCCAAAATTTCCGCTTGCAAAAAGCGGGAATTATTTCTCTAAAGACCCAGTTGAATCAATGTGTTAATGATAAATACGTGGACATACAGTCTATGTATATTTCAGTATTATTATAGCGGGTCTAAGCAGCACTTCCATTTTTATGACGATACCCAAACATCCTATTATATACGCTAATAGGAAAGGTAGTGGCTAACGGTTGATATAATGTTTTGAATAAAATATACGTTACCATTCTTTTGCGATAAGTGGAACCAAAATGCGTAACAACTGAGCTACATAGTACGTAGAGGTTAAATTCATCTCGTTTATGCGAGAATTTTTTAGCTTAAACGGCACATATTCAAAATCTCGTAAAAATATTTCGCATAAAAAGGAACCTGTGTTTTTTTTTTTATAATTCGTAATAAATTTAGAGGCTAAAGTTGCGAAGACTCTTTGTTTGCCTTAAGAATATTTGAATGAAACGGAGAAACCGCACAATTTGAAAATCTCATAAAAATTATTCGCATGAAAAGTGCAAGACGTATTACAAATGATTTATTTATTTTCACAGTTTTTAAAGTCACATAGCGGTTTATTATTTCCTTACGTTGTATCAATGACCTAATGATATGTCACGGTTTCAAAGATTTTAAAGAGAAATTCTTTTATGCGCTTAAAGAAAATTTGGTGAAAATGCATTTCTTTACGTCGTCTTTATTTTCAAAGGGATGACATTCTTTTTTGAATAGCGAAAAATTGTAAAATAGTTATTGTGTTTACGCTAACTGCTTCTCTACAAGTACTTAAATGATGTTTTGAACAAAATAAAAAAAAAAAAAAATAAAAAAAAAAGAAAATTGAAAAAATAAACCTCACAATTTTCATGACACTAAAGATAATGATGACAGTGATGAAGGGAAACTGGAACCAAGCTAGAGTGTGCAAATAAATCACTACAATTTACGCGATATCGGTAATAGAATAGCTCATAGCTCTGTAACAGAGAAATATGCCGCCAAACGTATCCGATGGTATTTTTGTAAGCTTACACAGATTGTTTATACGTATACTGTATATATATATATATATATATATATATATACATATATATGTTTGTGTAAATGTATGTATATATATGTAAGTGTGTATATGTGTATATGGACGTAAGATTTCTAACTGAGAGGAAACGAAATTGTTAAAAATGGTCGATCGGTTGGACGATCGGTCATAGTAATCGTAAATTCATCAAAGTACAACATTATTCAACACAGTTTTATATATATATACTTTTTTTAAATACAATATAAATTTGCGGAATATAACAATAGTAACGTACAAATTTCTAACGTAAGGTAGCAGTCGCAACAAAAAAAAAGAAAAACAAGAAGAGAAAAGAGAAAAACAGTAAAGTAAGTGAACTCAACAATTGGGTTTTAATTCTTTTAATTTCTCTCAAAATTGCTATCGCATCTTGTAAGAAAAAGTTAAATTTGTTTTTTCTCGATTTTTAAATGTTTTGTGCTTTAGGAATATGCGAACACAAAACTATCAAAATTTCTATCAAAAATGACCTTCTTCTGGCGGTTGTTGCTAAGGTTGTCGCTGTTGTTGCTCTTATTGCTGTTGACGAAAAAAATAAACTTGGTTTTTATGGTTAAGAGAGAAAAAAAAGAACTACTACTTGAAATATGTCAACGCGAGGTCTTTTTTTTTTGCAAACTTCAATGCCCCTCCGCTCACTTCTCTCCAGTAAAGCAAAAACATGAAAAAGAAGAAACTTAATGCTTAAGCTTGCTTTTATTGTTTTGCTTTTAAACTGCTTTAAAGTGCACATACACACATGTTCGTTTATAGTAAGCGAATGTTTATGTAAGTGTGCAGGATGCTTTATTAGAAATCCGCCGCCAAAAGCATCACAAAACTTTGTTTTCTGTTGCTTTCCGAAGAAGCAACAGCAGTTATAGCACAAATGTCTTGCATGTAAAGACCATGTAACGACAACACACAGAGCATCAAAAGCAACAACAACGACAAAAACGATAATAACTAAAGAAAATACATGTTGTAGTGCAAGTTAGTTTTAGACATCAGTGGCGGCTTTAACGGCGGCGGTATAAAAATGAGAAGATATAGCAAAAATAGTTTGTGAATTTTTCGTCATGAAAATCATACGGTTCAGTTTATCTTCTACTTTTTTTGTTTGTTTTGTTATTGTTTTGTTTTTGTTTTGTTTTTGTTTTCTACTTAAGAATTTCTCTCTTATAACAGTTTTGAAAAGTGTGTGTATGTATGTATGTATGTATGTGTGTGTGTGTGTGTGGATGTGTGTGTGTGTGTGTGCATGTGCAAATAATGACAGCGGACAACAGCAAGTAAAATACGTACACATAATAGTAACGAACAATAAACGAGTAACATCTCATGTGTTAGAGATAAAAAAAAGTAAAAATATCGCATCTTATGCTCGCTTTCAGTTTAAATATAAAACAAAAACAGAAAAAATATGCTCTAAACCATAAATTTTAGTTCAGTTGAATTTTTACATGGACTTTAAAAAATACACTCACGCATACATGCATACAGGCACATACACACACAAACATGCACATGCATAAATATATTGAATATAAACATAAACCTAATCCCCTACATATCTAAGTGCTGATTAACGCTATCTCTTAATGATCGATGATGTAATACGTTTTGATTATTTCACCAAATTGTAATTTTAATATAAATATAAAATAGTTTAGGGTGCCGTTGTTTTTTTTCCTTTTATATTTCTTTAGAGCTTTCGCCAATCAAATCGTTATCGTTATTTTGAAATGAAAGTTGTTACTCAGAAATAACTAACCCAAGGACGAGCGGCTAATCAAAATCGAAATGTATTTTTTGTATTTAATCATTAAAAGTCCACGAACTGTTGTTGACAGAAGAAGTTGGAGAACAAATTAATTTTTGCAAAGATGTTCCTTTCAGATTAGCCTCAGCAAGGATGATCACCTTTTATGTAGCTAATGACAAAAGATCGCGGTGGATTATATTCCTTCTTCCTCGTTTAGCTATGCCCGTTGCATAAACAAGTCGCTAGTGGTTTTTCTAAGAGCTGCCGTTGCTGTGACTTTTCTATTTACTAAGCACTTTCTTTGTACTATACGTGACAGGGTAACATTTTCCGCTAAAGTGTGCATAACACTGTCTTTGGGAATATTAAATAAATCGAGTTCCATGCGAAAGAGCCTCCAAAGGCGGAGTTTGTCACTTTTCTGTCATAATTCGAAGGATGATGATGGGTGATGAAGCACAGACCGACGGCACAATCTCGAAACTTTAAACACCATGCTGCAGGCTACGGTAAGAATACCCTTTTTCCATCTTTTTGTTTTTTTTAAGCGACCAATTACTCGTGAGATGTCCCTGCACCTGCACCGCCGTGATGGTCAGAAAGAAGTGAGGAAAAGGAAAGAGAAAGAGAATAGATGCCTAAATGACCAATTACTCGCGAGTTGTCCCCTATACGTCTAACACGGTGATGGTCAAAAGGAAATGAGGAAAGAGATAGAGAATGGGCGCAGTCAAGTGAATGCGTGCCAAAAAGATATATGTTATGGTTGAATGCTCACTATAGGGCACACAACGTTATATCGAATCCGCGAAACGACGACCGGGGTTTGCGTCAGTGTTACGAGCTGCTTCAACCCAAAGGAACCGTCGCTAAGGCAAGTTGTTAATGTTCGAAAACCCTTCCATTAAACATCAGCAGCACTGAAAATGCTTGAAACTACCATACCCGCGACATTTATCAGGTGTAGTTCGTGTTCGTAAACACCTGCTTTAACGGTATATTGGCTTTCTAAGCGGCGCTTTCGTTTTTTTAAATTCCTATTCTGTCTGAAGGAAATTTTAAAATTAGTGGTTTTTTTTTATTTTACAAGATTTGTTTTATGCTAGAGATTCGCTGACATAATATCAGTCTGATATTCAGTTTTTTATTAGATATTAGAATCCTGTTCTGCAGAATTAGTCACATGGTTTTAAGGTTTATTTCTTACATAATAACATATATAAAAGTTGGTATCAATTTGCTTGTTAGGGAATTGTGGATCAATTAATGGAAAATGCGTGTTTCATACGTTATACCGTCGTGCGTTCAGGAGAATTTCCGGCAAGAATTTCAGCAAATGCATACCCTTCCTATTTGTGAACAAATGGCAGGAGTTTTGCAATGGCTTACCGTATATTTTTACTATTCAAAAATCTAGTTTAGCTAAACGAATCAATTACCTCGTATTTTCTGCTCACTCTAAAGTTATTTAGTATCCTGCATATCGCATTAAAGGTGATTAGTTTTCAATCTATAGATCCGACGTATGATTTTCCGATATGTTATACGTGTAGAGCATGGAGTGACTGTCATCCTTACCTCGTCCTCTCTTCTATCATTTTTAAGTTTTAATGTAGAAAAAATTTTATGACCAGAATTTCACGTTGTTTAAGAATATCATGTATCCGTAACGCGTATTACAAACAGAATAACAAAACTAGTATGCCTACGTCCGTCGTTGAGAGGTTTAACGAAAAAAAAAGTAATAAAAGCAAAACGCCAAGGAATCCATTAATTGAATACCAAAACTTCATACGTACACATTTATTTTAAGCATGTGTACGTATTGCATAATGTTTGAACATATATTTCTTGCTAAATTAACGACAAAATAGTTTGAAAAAGGAATGTGAGCAACGAGAAAAACTAAAGCACCAACTAATAATTAAATCTGTGCACTGCCACCAGCATCACAGTAACACAATTTTGTATACGTGAAACCGTTTTAAACTTTAAATCCTAACAACGAAACATTAAAGTGGTGAAAAAAAATGTTTTCTCGAAAAGAAGTGCAAATAACTAATAGTTAGTCATAGATCGTTAAAAGTGCAATAAACGAAACGATATTGTGCTGGCTGTTTAGCTTACTGGCTAAACGACTTTGTCTGGCTTTAATGCAATCCTCGTCACCTCTTTGAAAAGTGGTTGTTTGTTAAATATTAAAGAGAAATCTGGAAATTATTTAAATACGAGAAAAAAAAAAAACGAAAAAAATGGGGAGAAAAAAAGCACTAAAATCAACACTCGTTCCAAGAGTTAAGTTAATATAACATATATAAAAAAAGATAGTACCATCTTCGATCAAAATGCTCGAGTCTGCAGTTGAACTACCGTCATATATGTAACTTGAAATAGCAATTAAAGGGTTACGCATATTCTGCCATAAAATCTTTACATTGCCTACTATATGTGCTTGTATATTACATGTATACATACATACGCATGTTTATAGGTTTTGCTGGTATAGCATTACACGGAATGCTCAACATTTTAGGTATAAATAAGGTATAGTACGACTGGAATCGCATTTTATAAGCTACTGTTTTGAAAAGCCGAACGAACGTTTGTTAGAGACGTTTAAAGAAAATTTAGCATAAATATGTATTTATGCATGTATGTATGCATACGTATTTAGCTTACAGACACAAAATCAAAATATTTTTATGTTTGCTTTTAACATGCATAAATTTTCGTTTTGTTTTATGGATTTTTGTAGATGAGAAAAAATCTAGAATATCGTTTTAACTCATTCGTTAGAGATAATTGTTACAATTGTTGTTTACACATCTGTCATTATGTTGTAACTAAAAATCTAAAAAACACATAAATTAAAAACAACAAAAACTGCTCTCTAAATGGATTATATTTTTAATGGCAATAAAGACGAAGCCATTAACCTTCTATGAGTTCGCTGTAAGACTCAAAAATATCAATTAACGATATAGCTTGATATGCATGCTATATATACCCATATATACTAGGCATAAATTCATACTTAGAAATCTGCACTGATTTATTTATTTTTTTATTTGCATGTCTTTTTGCTGGCTACTTATTATTGGATGGACATACGGCAACAAAAGTTGAGATAGACGACAGGAACGACGGCATTGAGCACAATTCTGTACCGAGAAAGGGCCAAAAACTTATGAGTCAAGTCGAAAACATTTAGTTTCCTAGGTGTAGAATAGAAGATGTTCATTATTATTGCTATTAGAATCAGCAAAACATAAACAGAAGAAGAAGAAAGTAAACTTTCTGTCTTGCGATGCGAAGCTTTAACAACCATCATCTCTAATCAGTGTACATTATATAAAATTGCTTAGCTCTTATTGCTTGTTATGCCACCAATAGGATACCAATTTTACACTGGTTTTTTAATTACAAAGAAGCCGGGAAAATTTGCATTAACTTTTAGATTAATATGTAT
>CCAG010003182.1:0-10975 GCA_001077435.1 Glossina morsitans morsitans
AAAAAAAAAAAAAAAAAAAAAAAAAAAAAAAAAAAAAAAAAAAAAAAAAACAATGTATAAAAAATGTACAGTTGCACTGAGCGTACGTACGTATCTGTATATTTACATGTATGTGTATGCGTTTGTTATCAAGTCGCCAGTCAGTACTTGAAAACAAAATATTGTAACACTAATAACAATAATAATAAAGTAATTAAAAAAAAAAAGTGCAAAAAAATAAGAATAATAAAAATAGTAAGAAAGCTTTACACGAAATGAATCTTGTATACCCAACCATTTAAGAAACATATGTATATACTTATTAAGGGAAAACCTAAATTTGAGTGCCGACACTTAATTCGAAAACATATGTATAATAATTATTTTTTATGTATTGAATTTGTGTTTTGTTTTTCCAACAAAATTCGATCGGTTTTTCATTGACCAGAGTTGCAATTGCCCATAAAAATCATGTTCATTTTGTACCAAGAACTACAGGCTTATACTGGCGAATTCGCGGACGCGTCACAAAGTACAAGACAAGAAGTCTTAGTTTATGGTTTCAGGTGACTTAACAAGTTATTGCAAGGGTTTTATTATCACTCGTACGCCGAAATACCGAAATACTCAAAAATTATAGCTAGAAAACGCACTCTTCTCTGTGATGACTTCTGACTATCGGGTCATAATGTCAAAATAATGTCTGTCTGTGTGATGACAAACGTGCAAATTTTTCAAATTAATATCTAAACTTTTGTTAAATGATACTAAGAAGGAAAAACATGCAAATAGGACGACAGCGGTCAGGATTTTGTCCACAAAACAAAAAAAAAAAAGGAAAGTCATTTCCCTTTTCCGTTACTTAACTACAAACGGTATAACGATCTTAGCATTCCCATCATTTTTCAATAGTGAAGAATAAAAAAAGTAAATAAAAAAAAAAAAAAAAGAAACGACAAGCCATACACTTTTTACAATGTAAACTAAAAAATTAAGCAAAGAATACTAAAATATTAACGAGAACAACAAAAAACTAATATCAGTCGAAATATATAGAAATTTGCAAAAAAGAAAAACAAAAAGAAATTACAGAATTAAAGTGAGTAAATATGGAGGGCTTTTTGTGTTTAATTTTAAAACGTCTTTAAGTGTTGTAGTGTTGTAAAAAACAACAAAAACAAAAGAGCACATATTCCAGCACATGCCTGCAATCAAGTGATTATTACTACCGACATTCTTTGTTAAATATTATGAGAAACCAGGAAGACTCTTAGCAATCTGCCTATCTCCCCCTTTACGCGAATATAAATATAAAACGAATCTAAGCTCTTCATGCTCATTTTCTGTGCGTAAATAATGAAACAATGGTTTTGTCATGATTATGGGACTTATATGTGGGTCACTTATAAATGCTTATCCATACGTAAATTTCAAATATTTAAGCACAACGAATACAGAGATAAACGCATGGATGGATAGGTTAACCAAGCAACATTAACGTAGATGAATTAAAAAGCAGATGGCAGATGTCAGATGGCGGTTAAATGAGTGCACCGATAAAGGGACAAACGATCCGATGACCAGAAGAACGAAAGGATCAACATTATTATCGTCAGATTGATAAAGTTGAGGACGATTCTATCTGCACAGATGAACGGATGGACGGACGGACGGACGGATAGATAGGGCAGAGAGCTGTTCCATTGCGTTAATGCGTTTCTGTGAAGGCCTAATTCCACAAAGTCCACGGGTAACGTTACTCAGCCTGGTGCCCTATATCGCAGACCAAGATTTGCGTTAACTTGTAGCTCGCACAAAAACAAAACTAGCCGATGATGTCATTAAGTGGCGATTGCAAAAGCAGACTCGGAGGAATGGAATTTAAGATAGATGAATGTCACGACAATTAAACAGGTAGACGACTACAGCGATGTATGAGCAAGTGAATAGAACATAAAACAGATGAACATGTATAGCAAAAATGTACTCAAACGTTCAGTTTAATGCATCTGTTTCGGAAAGGGTTCGTTGATATTCATCGAAGGAATGCGTAATTTCGTGCTTTCGCTTGTCGCAATCGCAGTGCCAATCTCCTCCAAACTAAATTTTTTAAAGAGTTTGATCAAAGTTATCAGCGTTTAATCGTTCAGAGCATGGCACGCGTCTCTAACATCGGAATTTCTGAAGTGGAAAAGGGACAACAATTTGTGTGTGCCATAGATTTTTATTACGCACTGTCACGAATTTTTTCTCAAGTCTCTGAATCGCGTGCGGCCGCCTTTAGGCCGCCTTTAACCGAAGTACTATTATAGAATATAGCGAATTTTTTAAAAAACTTTTGTTCATTTTAAAAACGCACACACGCACTTTCAACTGAATTAACAAATATCAACATTTTTGATTTAAATTATTTATGTGGGCTGTCATTTTGCCAGCGCGCGACAAGTACGGCTGGTTGCTGTTGCCAAAATAGTACCATCTGTTAGGAAGAAGAAGAAATTAAAAAAAATTTGCAAGTAATTCACGTTAAAAGTAGCGTGCTTGCTATTCTCCTATAGTACATAGGAAAATATTATATTCATGGAGTGTCCAACTCAAAGTAGAATTAAATCGCAGTATTATTCCCAATCTTTAATGCCAACGATCGCATTGCTAAATATTCCATAAATAACATAAATAGTTTTCGCTTTCCTTCAATCGCAAGTTAAAACAGTACGAAGTAGGGGTCTATAGATAATTGACAATCTGTACTTTGATTAGGAACAGGATTAATTGGTACTTCCTCAAGCATAGCTAATAAAATGATAAAAAGAAGAATAAGACTATAGATGCTTCTGCTATATGTTGTTATATAATTTTTCAAAGCAAGTTCATAAGTAAGGAAAATGTCAAGAACAGCAATTAAAGTAGTCCGCGAACCGTATAACAGCCTCTCCTATACACGGCTGATGGCGTCGCAACGCCTACTTCCAAGCGAATATAAATCATATCATCAAATTCTTATATGATGTTCTTCTTTCTAAGCGGCTTTCGAGGACGAGAAGTTTTTCTCAAAATTTTCAATAAAATTATTTTAAATAAATGCAAAAAAGCGTATCGGCACTCGTCCAAAATTGTGAAATTATTGTTATTATTACTCCACCCTATCCTCTATCTCTATCTTCTATGTATGTGTGTAACGTTGTCTTTAATTTGCGCATACCTAAGGTGCACTTCACATTGGTGAAGTGAGAGAATTGTTGTGAAAAATATTGCCCGCATATAAGTAATCGTCTTGACTGCCTTCCATAGGTCACACAGGTTTCTTAAATAGTCAACGAAAATTTCATCTTTCATTTATTATGCAATATTTGACATATGCTCGCAACCACATAAACCATTGCGAAAAGATTTATCATAAGGGATTGGGCGTTGATTGATCACAGAAGCCAAATAAAAATCCATTCTGTTCAGTATACAACTAAAGGAAAATATTTTCCGCTTTTCATTTGCTTCAACAAATTTTTATATGTTTTTTTTTTTTTCATTTATCATGACTTCCGGTTGTGGATGACTTTTGCCATTTCAAACAAGTGAAGTGATCTTATCTTTCGCCGCTATATGCGAATTGTTCAATTTTATATAATCTTACGTAACCAATATATAGTCAGGAAAGTTTGAATCGACGTCAAGTATTCTTACTTGATGATTATAACACAGTTATCTGAACAAATCGATGCATTTTGAATCTAGCCACGATCCCACTAAAAAGAAGAGGCCAATGGAAATAGAGATATTAAAACCACGCGTGTTCGTTGCGTGTAGTGGGAAAAACTAGAGGTTTTATTGGTTGCTTTTTCACAAGAAAAATTTAAGTAAATGACTGGTGATGTGGTGTAAATTATAACCTAAAAAATATATATATATAGGCATTTCAAATACAAAAGTATCATAAACATGTATGTATAATATTCGCACACACACACAGACACATACACGCACTCATTTATATACATGTTACCTGCATACATATATATATATATATATATATATATATATATATATATATATATATATATAATATACATATATATATGTGTATATATACACATACCCACATAAATAGATTTTATCATATATGTATATGTGTACTTATAAAATAAACATACATATATATATAGATATAACTTTGTATTCAAATATATGCATACAAGTGCATATATATATATGCATATATATACATATATATATATAATTATAATATGTATATTTACAAATAGATGTATATATATATATATATATGTATATGTATATGTATATTGTAAAAATTTCAATGTGAGAACGCAAATACCGTTTCGTTAATGAGCTAAAAAGTTACATAAATCTTGATTGAAAATAGAGAAGCGAATAGCATAATAAAATGGATAAAATATATTGAGGAGGCATCGATGTTTGTTTAGTGAAGTTATCAGTGATGCATGAAGTAAATAATGTATGATATGATTTGCTTATGTCTTTTGGTTTTTCTTTCGTATTAAAGCTTCTCCCGAAGCCGGTGGGCAATTTTCAGGCCGGCCCATTGAATTGGCACGAATTTCAGAAAAATCGAACGGCATGGCTGTGTCGGTAACATGAAACCATTCGTCAAAATCTATATCGTTTGTATTTCCGTCATTCTTTACATAAATATTTTCTCCCCATAAAGAATTATGAGGTTTTTGTGAAGGCTGCGTAAAGAAAATTGAGCTTAAAGACTGCACTTCTGGAACAATAATGCCACCTTCGCTGCCAATTATACGCTTACATATAAATGGGGAGTATGCAGTCATCAGCGGTGAATTCAAGCGAAAATTGGGGCTCTTATTTATTGCTTCTTCCTTCGAATTTTTTTGTAATGCTTCCTGAAAAAGTTTCTTCATCTCTATGGGGGTTGATCGGGCCGAATAAATCTCTTTTAATTGTATTGTAATTGCGGGTGATTGTTACATTTTTCTTTAACAACAAGGGACTGGAGCGAATTTTCCATAATTTATTTAATTTCAGACTGAAAATACAAGCTGCTGACATCCTCCTGTAGCGGTTTTGCGGACAAATATGTTTTTTTTTCTTATTTTTATTTTTTTTTTTTTTTGAAAATTGAAAATCGTTTCTAGTTTATTTTTCGATTTTTATTTTTGTTAGACAGTTCACTGCAATTGATTTAATTTAGATGTAAAATTTACCGCCAGATTCCCGCAGTAATAATTTTTCGTTCTGAATATTTTCTTTTATAGAATAAGCAGATACCGACTATTACAATTTTTTTTTTTTTTTTTTTTGTTCAACTCAATTTGAAATAAAATTCATGACTGCCTTCGGTTTCATAAACTGCATTAGGTCATAGTAAAGTTTTTAAGTGAACATAATGTGTTTGAAATTTCTTCTAATAGAAAAAAATTTGTTTTGTTTTTTTTTATTTACAGGTAAATCCACATCGAATAGCAAAGAAGTCATTTGTCCCGATGATAAATATAAAGAAGAAGGTGATCTCTGGAATGTTGAGGCTCAAACTGCCTTTTTGGGCCCAAATTTATGGGAGAAAACTCTGCCCTATGATGCTGACCTTAAGGTAACACAAGTTAGTATCGTCATCAATCGCCTTGTAGTGGCTGCGTCAAGTGTTCATTTGTAAATGTTTACACATACTTATAACACATTCAACAACGAGCGATATAGTACAAGTACATTTTATAAACAACACACACACAAACACACATCCATATATATTTATATATATATATATATATTTATATATCTACACATATATTTATATATACATATATATACACATATATACACATCAATCATTAATTTGGTCGTTGAAAATACGATTGCACTTCACGAGACTAGTAAAATCAAGACCGGATGGGCATCTTCACGTAGACGTGCGTTCGGATCCCCCGACGAATGTCCAGTCACAATTGCAACGGATTTTAATGCCTTGGCAATCGAATGTGACGACAGCAAGAGATCGTGTCTTGAAGCTTAAAACCGGTCAGTGATGGCCTAGTGGTGGAGTTCAAGAGATCGCTGGGTGAACATTACATAAGCAACGATCATCAGGCGATATCAGTTCGCCGGACCTTCGATAAGGACAACTTCAATGTGATAGAAGACGCGTTTGCGATAAAAGAAGCTGCTCAAATCCAGTGGATCGTGAACAAACTCTTGACTGGGATATGCAGGCCAGAAGGATTGCCTAAAGACAGCGATCAATCTTTATAAATCTTTTGACTCTTTATAAATATCTCCTCAGCGACCTGAAAAAATTCCTCGAAAAAAATGATAAAAATAAGTAGAGAAAAGATATTCGATCGCATTTACCAAGAAACGCATTTTAACCTAGAGAAAGGCACACACCTCGTCCTGAAGGAAAAAAAAACAGTTCACATATTTTAAGGAATAGTGTCAAAAGTGATCTCACAGAGACCGGCTTTTGTTACTGTGGGCTTCAAGAGCAGAGAAATTGACTCAATCTTAGTAATCACTATGGAAACGGCTTGCTGCCAATAGTTATAAAGGCCCCTGACTCGCGAGGAATTTAAAATATGGCGCTAACCATAGCGCAAAAATTTTCGCTAAGGTGCTTGAAAAATTTACAAAAAAGAGAATATTCCGCGATAAATAGAAAATAAAAAACCTTATCCCGTAAATCAGTAAGACACTATTCAGACCAGAAGAATACTTGTATCGGCCTACCAGGTCGATGAACAGATTTGGCAAACTACAACCGCTCGCTAATTGCAGCCGAGGAAAGAGGTGCCCTTCAGATGATACAAACGGTTTTAGGAAATCACGGTCTAAAGTTATTAAGCATGTGATAGGGCTAGCATCAGACGCCAGTCCTAAAAAGGCACTGCACAGGATGCTTCGTTGTCGTCATCTTGAGCGGACGAGACGTTTATTTGCAGGATCCAAGGTGAATACTCGACTTTATAAAGAACTATCTTTCGAAGCGTATGTTAACGTATGAAAGCGATAACGAAACTCCACAAGTTCATAGGAGATGCAAAAGCAAAACCTGCCTTAGCTCTGCTCCTCTCGAACATCATGTACAACGATGTACCAAAGCTACGAACAACTAAGCATCACTCGATTATTCACTTTGCCAACGTCATAGCTACCGTGGATAGTGTCAAATACCGATTAGATGAAGAGGCAGTGGTAATCACATAATAAGAAAGATTTCATCAGGAAGAATGCAGTGACCATTTCATGTAATGCTTACTGTTGGTTCCGTGGGTGGTGGACGAAGTATGTGTGCGAGTAGATTTAGTACGTGGGCAGCGTGGATGGCAAACCGTCCATGCTATTGGTGCCGGCCAATAGTATGTTTGGAAAATTCCAATTTTCACTTCGCATAGCAATCACATACACACACACATATATATACAAATGCGTACGCACGCACTCACACGCACAAACTAAGCGAATATCATGGGAAAACGTAAGTGCATAAGATGGAGAGTTTTTACACTTTGAAACTGAGTCAAAACTGAAGAAAAAGACAATTATTCTTCTGTGAACAGATCCTTCTTATAGACAATAGATCAGTGACCTTTCTTTACATACATATCGATATGTACAATATAAATAAATACAAAGACGAAACGTCTACGAAACTTGTGTAACGCAGCAAACAAAGCAATATTGGAATGTTCCCGCGTAAATTTACTTTGTCTGACTTGGAGTTATGTTTCACTCATTCCTAAATCGGCGCGAATTCTTTTGCGTTCGGATGGAGGAGGAAATCTTTGCGAATTTGCCTGAGATAACTATAACCAATTAACCATCTTATTATTACCATAAAGATGTGCAAGATATTCACTAACTGACGTGAACGATATGAATATATTATTATATGAATCAATTGCCAAATTGATTAACTCCATAAAACAAGAAATTGAGAAAAATGATAAATTATTTATTATAAATTATTTATTATTCAATGGCTAAAACGATTTTGTCATTTAATGGTGTTAATACTTATTATCAGAGAAAGTTGTTTTGAATATGTGCAATTAGGAGCTAATGGAGTGCTTTGATATTAAAATTTAATAAAATTCCAAAAATGAAGATAATCAATTTGGCAAGTGAAGCATTCATATGTAATATAAATTCAAAAGGTTCAATGTTTCGTAATTACTTTCTTTTAGTCTCAACTTAGGAACATGCAACTATTACACATAATGTTTCAATTAGAGCACCATGTCAAAGGAAAGATCCATGCCTCTCAGCATATATCGAAAGAAAGCTAAAAGAATGTATTAGCTTGAGAATGACATGTGCACATAACTCTTGCTTGCCAGTATATAATTAACGAATATGTACAGATATGTATGTAAATACGTTACATAAACATAATTTTTGCGGATCTCTTTCTTGATACGTTAGTGTAATCAAAACGTTCCGTTTTCTAAACTGACTGTTAAACTGAGTCGTAGATTGAAGGCTTTGTTTTTTTTTTTTTTTTTTGCTGCTACACTGAAACGCTCCATCTTATATGCATACGTTTTGACATCATCAGAAACGAATAAATGCCTGAAGATATAGATTGCTTTTGTAGTGCCGCTGAAATGCATTTTTTTGTATTTGTACATGTTTAGACACATGTGTTTGTTTTTCTTTTCATCGCAAAACGTTTCATTTTAATTTGCAACATTTTGTTAAGCAGCAACATTTCAAAAAAAAAAAAAAAAAAAAAAAATGGATGCGAGATATGCTTTAAAAATAAGGATTAACTTTCGTTTCCGGTGAATGATTTCGATTGAAATGTTGTTGCATAATAATTATGCTTCCTCTCAAACTCTGCAAATAAGCGCCGAAAACCAAATTGTAAATAAAACTCTTTTAAATTGCTTGTGAGAGTAACTAAACAAATCGTACAAAAAAGTTTTCGGATGCTCTATAATTGTTGTTTTTTTTTCAATTAACCCCAAGAATAATTTAAATCAATCTTTAAGAAAATCTGAGTTAGTATCTAATTAAATTTCTGTGTGTTGTGTGTAGACATTTTGATTGAGAACATATTTGATGCTTCAAAATGAAAGAGCGCGAGAAATCGTCTTTAGGTATTCCCAAGGAACAACCAATGCCTTCTTCAATGCATATGTAATTAGTATAAAATTTATTGTTGTTGCGCCTGATTTCAAAGATTCAGTGGTATTTTCGACACTTTACAAGATTTCAATTAAAAAATTAATAAAATTTAGCGAATTAAATAGGCAAACAAACCCTTAACAGCTTCTAGATTTTCAAAAATAATATTCAGATTGCTACGATAATCAACATAAGTTCAAAATGGCTTGAGAAATTGATAGAATCTTGAAAGTGAACGCAATTTCGAGAGATCCTGCAGCGGTGATCAAAATTAATTAAAATCGCGCATGAATAGGGTTTGCCTTTCGACCGTGCCTTATAGAAGATAATTACATCCACTGTACGAATTTGACCAAATTAGTTTGCAATTTGAAAGGATAACAAAGTATGGTCAGTAAAAGGTCACTTCACGCATTTCATTTTCGCTGTTCGAGGGCATTCAAATTCCAGACAAAGGTCAGTATAATTTGGCAGGCAGGTTGTATTGTTTGTGTATTAAGTTAAGCTGTACATAAAACGAATGGGACTTAAACCAGGCATATCGATTAGTTTATGTGTACAGATACACTCCGAATCATCCTCTGAACTAATTTAGCCTTGTCTGTTTATATGTCGATCTATCTATCCGTCTACATTGTTTGCCTTCTGTATGCATGTATTTTTATCTACTGTCGGGAGACCACAAAATTCGAAATGTATTGACTGGCGCGAAGACTTTGATCCAAGAACAAACTCTATTGAAAATGATTTTCATCTGACCATTTTTATGACCAACCTGCAAATAATGCCTTATTTCTCCCTTTAAATTTGCCAACACAAATCGCTAAGTAATAGTATTTCGACATATTAAACGGATTCGGAGAATTTTTTTAACCTCATCTCATGAATATTGAACCTTTCCATGACGCAATGATGCAGTTTGTATCACGAAAGTAAATGAAGAAATGCATTAGGTTAGCAGTCATCGGCCTTGCCTAACTGCAATGCTTTTATTTGTATTCTATTGAAAAAATTGACTGTGCAATAAGAAAAGCGCGTAAATAGAAAAACTTCACATGCAGTTCACATGTACCCTAAAGACGAAAAATTGACATTTACCGCTCATTCCAGCCACCTTAAGTTTTAGGGTCTTACATTCCAGTAATTTCCTACCATGTTCTTATTTAACTCTGATGTTTAGTTAAATGTTAGGAACGAAAACCTGGCTTAGAATTACAAAATGTATTTAATCCCTTGCCCAAAAAACTTGAGACTAATGACGTTAAGCTCAAGTTGCGTAGCACAAGAAATTACGTATAACTTACATTAAACGTTCACCAATCAATCGTTTACGATCACTTGACGATATTAGGTTAGTTAACTGGTGCCTTGTGAGAGGAAAGTAAAAAGTAAGGCCCGAAAAACCGAATTCTTAAACAACCAGAAGAATTCGAATCTTATAGAACCTTTCGCATATCATTCTTAAATATTTAAGGAATCATTTAAGAGAAAGAGAATTAACAAAATAAAGAGAGCATTATCTCTTAAGGGCACTACTGCCGTAATAATAATGTAAATGGAATTTTAATACATAAAGAAAAGGATTAAAGAAAATTTTTACAAAGCGAAATTTCAATTTGGCAATCAGCCCAATAACTTACAATATGTCTTCTAAGAACGTTACCAGAAAAATTTAGTAGAGGGTCCTTAAATTGCTAATACATTTGTTTTACAAAACTTTGTGCGTTTGTGTTTTCCTCTTGATTTTTGATATCTGAACCGGAGGAAGAAATCTTTCTACGATACTACTGGCCGGTGCAAAAAGCATGGACGATTCGCCATCCATGGCGAGTATGAGCTTAAACTGCCCCCCCCAGATCGGAAGAGCGGTTCAGCAGGA
>CCAG010003185.1:0-20552 GCA_001077435.1 Glossina morsitans morsitans
TTACACCCAAGGTTTTTATTACGTACGCCTACACATAAAGAATTTGAGAGAAAATTTTTTTTTTTTTTCATTTCTTTTGGTTTTTTTTTTTTGTTCTTTTTTTCGTTTATATTAGTTAAGTGATTTTTGTTTAAATTTCTTTATGTGAAAAAACCAGATCATAATAAAAGATAAATTTTTCATTTGAAAAAAAAAAAAAAAAAAAACGACAAAACAAATATTTTTTATGCTTATTTATTTTTTAATTATATATTGTTTTATAAAAAAAATAATATACATACATTAACAAAGCAAAGTAAATACAATAAACAGAGCATTTTGGTTGCACGGGAATTTCAGTGACATTTCAAGTCCAAGTACAATTTGAAAAGATGAACAAAAGAGAAAAAAGGAACATAAAGGGTATACAAAACTAAACAAACTCACAGATCTCTCATTACTGATGAGAATTTTTCTTTCGCATGTAACGCATTTTGTACCTTGTGTACGATGACGAATGTTGAGAGATTGTGTCTCAATTTCAATATAAAGAAGAAGAGATAAAATATAATTCTGTATGCATTTTTAACATAACCTTAGGCTTGGGACTTTGTTGCTGAAATGTTGCAGATAAAATGTTTCCACTGCTTAACATATACGTTTTTGGTATTTTGGTTAAAATGTTGAAAGGATATTATGAACACTGTGATGTAATTCGCATTTCTAACTATTTATGATGATGAAATTGAAAAACAAAAAAAATTCTATGGAATATTTTTTTGCCCAAAACATCTGCTCTTCTCTCTCCAGCTAAGAGCGACAAAATAAAAGAAGAAAAAAAAAAAAATTATATAACAACATCGAAGCAAATTGAAATGGATAAAAGTGTTCTTTCTGTTTTTTTTTATTTTCTTTCGAATGAAACAAAGCAAAAAAAAAAAAAAAAGAAAATTTATTATTATTTTGATAAGCATATATGCGTTTATGTACTTTGATAAAGAATTAACGTTTACAGTTAAATTTTGTACAACGTGGTATTTAGATTAGATTTGTACAAAATGTCGTCGTACTATGTATAAACATGTTTCGTGGGACTGATGGGATTCAGATTAGAAAAAGACGTAATTTTCAAAAAATAAATAAATAAATAAAGGAAAAAAGATTTCTTTTTATAATAATTGTATTTTCGTTATAATAGTAAAAATCGACGTATAAGATACAAAAGAAATAAAAAGGAAGGAGACAAAATACGTTATCTTCATTTGATGTAGCAGTAAACTCTTCCTCGTAATTACTCTCTCTGCACACACACACACACACACACACACAAACACACACACGCACACACATACATACGAGCAGATACGCGCAGATACGCTATACTATGTGCAGATATTATTGAAATATGGCACCCGCCAATCTTCTTTAACAAATCGATTATTTTAGCCATGAGTGAAAGCTCTCGAAATCAATTTCGTATTGAAATAAAGTTCTTTTAGTGTATTAAAGAGAAATTGTTTTTCTAGCTTTTGGAATTTCTCGAGAACTTATACGTTTATTTAACTCAATCAAATCATACCAAAATGCTATGTTGAACAAGAGCTACCTGTATACGTAAATAATATATATATGTAGATATATACAGTTTATATACATATGCCGTAAGCGCAATATGTATAGTAATGTATATTTTCGTCTGGTAAAAAAAAAAAAAAAATGCTTTACATTGTAATCGCGGATTGGAGTATGAAAATGAAAGGAAAAGAACTCGTTCGTATATTTGTGTAAAGATGCATTTACAAGTCGGAGACATTTGATTTCGAATCTTTTTTTGAATTAATTCGTGCAAAAAATACTATTTTAAAAAATATTTCGAGACTTATCTTTTTCGCGAGATGGTGGCTGCTTCGACCAGAATGCTTCGACGTGTCAATGGCTTTGTGTTTTTTTATGGAACAAGAATTCCGAATCTGTGTGTGAGAAGAGTGTCCTTTCGATTTTGAAAATAATGTAAGTGGTGCGGAAAATTGCAATTTTCAAATTTTTGAAATTTATTACTTGCACTAAGTGAATTATTTCGTTAACTAAATATCTAAGTATCTCCGCATCATGCTCTGATTGACGTTTCTGATCCATATATGTTCTGATTTAAGATTAACGCAATAAATTGGAAATAATTTCCTAGCTTTTTGCTTTTTTTGTTAAACACTTACATACTGGGACGTGTGGGAAATCCCTTGCAATACATTCAGTGGAATGTTTTGCTTAAACACTTTTGTAAAATTTTACATCGCATTGAAAAGTACATCGGTCCAACCCGCATTTTATCTGCAATATGAGGAGATTATTATATATCAAGTTTTCTATATTTTTCTTCTTTTTTTTTTAAATGTTTTTTTATAATTATTTTGCTTTCGAATTATTTGGAAAACTAACAACAAAAGTGATCTCATTAAATGTATTTAAGTACCCAACAACCAGATATATGTATATGCATCTATGTATGTGTGTATGCATGTATATATGTATGTATGTATGTATGTATGTATGTATGTATGTATGTATGCATGTATGTATCTACAGGACACATATTAACCAAAACCCAAACGATTTAATTGCAACTAAAAGACATTCAAAAAGAAGCATTTTTTAGTTTTGTATTTTTAATTTTTTTTCTATAAAAAGTAAAATATTTCAAATGTTAAATAATAACGACGACATTGAAATATAAAAATTAAAACAATAAAAAATAAAGTTTAAAAAACAAAAATAAAACAAAACAAAAAGAATTTAACAAAGCAACAGTAGACGCAAAAAATCACACAGACATGCACTAGTCTGCTAACTATGTAAAAATTAGACCACCTAACTAGCGTGAAAAGGATTCAAACATTTAAATCAATATTTAGAAATCTATATCTTAAAGGAATGCAAAATCCTAAAAGAATTATTTTTTTATTTTCAAATTCTTTTTTCTTTTAAAATAAGCTCAGAAAGTTTTTTTTTTATTGTTTATGTGAACGTTTTCTACATTAAAAAAAAAAAAAAAAAAATGACTATTTTAATATTTTCCTGGTTTTGCACATCATTTTCTACCCACCTCTGAGGAATGCAGGTATACAAATATTCTCAGCTCACCTTCAATATCCAAAAATCCCAGAGATAATTAACATATAACGGATAAGCGTTACCTTACGAATCAATTTAGCAGGGAAAGAAATGAAATCTGACACATTTATTCCTAGCTTAGACCCAGAGATTGAATAATAAAATGGACGTAATCCGTCCATTTAAATATAGCGGACTCGGAAATGAGATGAAATAAAATGAAACTGTTATTGCCAGTAAATAATTTGCAATCCATAATAAATATCGCTTTGATTTGAGATAATTTATGTAGCAAAAAAAAAATTCCCATTCCCTCACATTACTGGCGTACCTTAATTCACAAAAAAAAAAAAAAAAAAAAAAAAGCGTTCCAATTGTTATAAATAAGCCCGAGATGATGGGTCTCTCAGACTTACTTACTATTACGAATATAAATTTCTTACTTATCCAAGTATATGCAGATCTTAAAGAGAATCAACACAAAAAAGCCAAACAATAAAAAAATTTTATTTCCAATATTAATTGACACGAATTATAATAAAAAAAAAAAAAAAAAAAAAAAAAAAAAAAAACCAAAAGAATAAAATCGCGCTTGAGTCAATTGCAATATAACACCCCTGACTAGTTATCGTATTGATGGATTGAAGATTGTTTACATGAGCGCCGAAAGATCATTCGTATTTTATTTCCTTTTTTTTGCTTGTCATATATACCCTATATATCATATTTAATACATGTACTGTTTCATCACAATTTAGGAGCGTTTTACGAGTGATTATAAATCTATTTAGCTGATTTTTCAGTTTAATGCACTGATTTTGTTAGTCAAACATTCTAAGGATGTTTCAAATTTTTGCGTATTACGATTTTGTTACCACGTTTCGGAGAAGTTTTGCGAATTGTCGGTTGTTCGCGATCAGTTATGGGCGGATTACACTTAAAGCAAATTGTACTCTAAAACTGAACTGAAAATCCAATCACTTCTTCTAAGCGAAAAAAAAAGACAAAAGAGACAAAAGACAAACATAGCAGAGATCAAGTCCGCCAATCATTCCGATACGATGCAATTCTATAAACGGATCTTAAATGCATCTAAAAACATGCCATATATAAACGATACAAAGTTCTACTACTTGCAGTGTATAAAAAAAAAAAATTTCTTCACTTTTGTAAGCACCATCTGTGAAAATTTTTGTTAAGTTGTTGGTTGTTACGATTTTATAAACTTTCAAACATATAAGAAACTAAAAGACAAAAAATATATATATTCTTAATCAACGATAATAATCCCGACAAACAAGAACGAATTTCTTAATATCCATCTCTTCTTAGGTTAAAACGCCCAGCTACAAATACTAACGTATGTTATGTATGATATTCGAAGCTTTCTACGATGTGATAGATCTTTGTAATAGGAACGCAACCTATACGAAAATCATATTTTCCCTCATACACATATGGTGTTCTTCGAAATGATGACAAACACTTATAGGGAAGAAGTTAGGGATAATGATAGTTGTGATCGAGTGAGGCATAGATTTGACCTGACGTGCTTAATAACGAAAAATTCGAAATCAAGAAATTAATAATCGCAGCGAACAGCCGAACCGAACGTATGCAAAGGACGAGGAGACAGAAATATGGGAAAATTGAGCCCGCTACTGATATCGGTTAAACATTTTACATAACCAATTTAGTACATTTCGTCTGGCGGATGTGAATTGTTTTTTTAATTTAAAGCAAAATTTAAAAAATAATTATAGATTAAATTATCTATTGTCGTTATTTTTTTTTTTTTTTTTGCTATCATTATTATTGTTAATAATTCTTAATATTAGTATTATTGTTGTTATTGTTATTGTTATTATTATTATTTACATATTTTTTACACTACAAAATACTAGACCCCTTTAAGTTTGTGCGAATGCTTACAATACCCAGGCGGGATTTGAATAGACCCACATTTTGCCATACTAAACGATTTCGAATCTTTTTTCTGAATTGAACTAAATTTGTCTGTCCATATGTCTGTCTTGTTTTCTTGTCTTCAACGTATAGATCGCAAATTTTTTTAGATATTTTGATGAAATTTGGTACACTAGCGTGTTTTGGCCGAAAGTCAAGGCCCATTGAAAATGGTTCGGATCGGACCACTTCCCATATAACGTCTCATTTTACAAAATAATTATATTAACAAGTATAACGTAGTATACGATATTTAATGATGGGCCGTGGCCTACTACAGTGTTTCGACTTACTTTTAACTGCATTTCGTTATCCAAAAAATAACAAAAGGGGCAACCGCTTAAAAACAAAGAGGACAACAACAACAAAAAAAAGCAAAAGCAATAAGAATTAAAAGAAGATCGATTATTATAAAAATTGTCACAGACTTTTTATATCTTAACTTTTGGAAAGTTTAAGGTTTAAATTATTTACCACGAAACGCCTACTTTTTTGTCGAATTTTCGTACTTGTAACTTGTAAAAAACTTTTCTTTCAAAATTGTTAGATCAAGATATCTGCCTGATCGTAAGGTTTATTGTTCTCTCAAGAGTTTATTTTTTTTGCGTTTTTTGCATACTTTTACGACGTAGCATAGAATATTTAGAGTACACTTGAAGAAAATATTGCTTGCTCTTCCATTAATTCTACATAAAACTACAACTTTTAACTTTTGTTAGAAGTTCTTGCATCTTCTTCGTTCGCACGAAATTCGAATCTTGCCGATGTTATCATGTTTTGTTATCATGTTAGCATAATTAACAATTAATTTTGTGTGAAGCACACAACATTGCATTTTACATTTCTTTGTGATAAATTTGGTGATAAAACATTCCATTGTATTGATGAAGCACATCACGAAAGACAATTGCGTTTTCCAAATTTGATATTGTGATTGTATCGTATGCCTTGTGGTACTTTTTGCCCACAAATATTCGGGTTTTCTTCGATCTCGAACGATCTCTAATCTAATGCTTGTATTGAAAACACTCTTTAAAAATACAGCTTACATGTGTAAAAGGTTTCATCACAAATACTAAGCCAATTGAAACCCAAAGCCTTTCTTATTTTATACAAAAGTTTATTTTTGTTTTTTTTTTTTGGATTGGTTTTAATAATTTTCTCTCACTGTAGAGTAATAAGATGGAATTTGTTTTTTTTTTTTCATACGCCTAATGATATATGTAAGAAAATTTTTATATGGATAAATATAACAAAGTATTTCCGAAAAACTAGACTATAGCCGAGAGCTGAATAATAATTTTATTTTTGTTTTGGGTTTTTTGATACGTTTTTATTAAAATTTTTTGTAATGTTTTTTGTTTCTTTTCTTTTCGTTTCGTTCCGTTTTCTTTTCATTTATTTACTGATTATGTTAAGAAAATGAAAGACACCCAATAAAACATAACAAAGAAAGAAGTTCCATAGTAGTAGAATCTCCACCTTAGTTTAACGAGAATGAAATAAATAATTAATTATATGATATAATGAAATTATATACAATTAGTTAAAGCATAAGTAAATAATTATTATATAAAAAAATTATATATACATTTATACACTTATATAGAGATTATTAGGAAATCATCGGATAACATTGTTTGTTGTTACTTTCGATTTCTCTCCAGAGATTTACATTTTAAATTATTCCAAAAGAAAAGGAAATCTTTTTTTTTTTTTTTTTTGTATTTGTTTGGGTCTTTTTTTATTGAACAGTACCGTAAAATAAATCGATTGAAGTGTAACCGTTTATTAATCAAAAAAAACGCAAGAATAGAAAATTCATTCAATCATTCATTCATTCATTTATTGAATTCATAGATTTTTACAAAACGGCCAACCAAGTCCGTAACCGTTTATCTTACATAAGTAGTTTTGCTTTTATTTAGAAAAAAAAAAAAAATAAAATACAATAAAATAAAGGAAAATTTGTTAAAATATTAAAATATAAATTAAGAAAATATTTTTTATCGCTTATCAAGTTCAGACTAAATACGTTTCTTAATCCATCGAAGTTACAATTTCGGAGACATAGTTTAAAAAATAAGTAAATCAATAAATAAATAATAAAAAAAAAAAAAAAACAGAAAAATAAATAAGAGAAAATTTATTTAAAACGCTTTAAATAGTTATTAATTGGTTGTCTGGTAGATAACGGAATCAAATATACTCTGGGATAAAGAAAAAAACCAAAAGAAAAAAGCAAAAAAAAAATTAATAATAATAATATAAATGAAACGATTAAGAGGAACCGGAAAGTTAAGCGAAGGTAAAATACGAAAAATATTGCGTATTACAATTAAGGTGGCACTGTCCGTAGTGGGTTTCGTAAAGTAATATGTGCTTCTTCGATTATACTAGAAATCTGAAGCAGTTTTCGGTTCGTATTCATTCTGTGGCAGGTTTACTTAACCCCAAGGTGCACTTAAACCCAAAGTTAATAAACACGATAATCGAAATGTCTTGAAAGGTATTCATTCTTAATTACTAATAACTCTTGGAAAGTTATGCAAACTTATTTAGTTACCTAACTTACTCCAGATCTCTAACGTTTTCTCTTATTTTCGGCTATTCTCAATTTTTACCTGAGCTCAAGCTATGTTTTCTCTAGGCGTATAATTATGAAACCGAATGTTAATAGTATAAAGTTGTCAGTCTGTTGTTTCACTTTCAAAGACTGTCAAACGGGAAACAATCGGGGATTGTTTCAAGAATTTCTTATGGCCTTTAATCCATAAATTTACCTGGTCAGTTTTATTGAAGACAGTCTCGAATCCGATACTGAGTCAAATACAACTACAACTCGATGCCAGACCCTGTTTTTTGTTTTCTTTTCTCATCTACTCAGCGGACATATACAACACGTAATACTTCAAGTGTAAAGACTTTTTAATAAATTTTTTTCTATATGCAAAAATTTTCATCCAACTTTATTTTCCCGGCTTTGATTTTTTCACTGGCTAGACGCCTTAAGTGCTACATATGCTCTATCGATGGAAAGAGCATATTGTATCGTCTAGGTAGCTGCATTAGCTGTCGGCTTATGGGTGCGAAGATGTTTGAATGTAATTCTTCCGTTCATGCATTTTCGTACCGGGAATGGTTAAAGATAAAGAACAACACGTGTAATTGGTATTTCAAGATCGTTCATATCGTGTACGGCGGCAATACATTCTTCATTCCCCTACACTTCATTTAGAAGTGAATACGAGTTTCATGAGTTTTTCTTTTTTAACAGCCTTATATGCGGTTATCCTGTGAGTGAAGGCGCCCTTTGAGACAAAGTTTGAATAAGAAGAGGAAGATGAGGTAGAATATCAGGAGACAATTTAGTTTTGTTTACTTGCTACCGGTCCTATGTGAACTCTGTTGCTGCAGCTCTAGAGTTCGTAAAAATTCACATAGAAAGATGAAACTTTGTTGATAGCTACGCTTTGCTAGGCTTTGACAGTGATATTTGTCCACTCCGCACCATAATTAGAGCAGACAAATACTTATAAATGACAATTTTAAAGTTGCAATAAGTGAAACCAAAAAGAGTAAGCTACCAGTGAAACTGGAATAGAAAGTTAAAGATGAAAGTGTGCAAAATTTAAAAAGGTAATATTTGGCCCAAAAGTGTACACCACAATAACAGCAAAAGGCTATGAAACTATTAGTTGCACTCTTCGGATGCACTGATCTGAAACTCTGATCTGAAAAAATATTTCCTAAGGAGAGCTAACCAGCCCAAACCATCAATTGTTATGCCCGAACTTAAGAAAATCTTTCTTACTCCTAACAATCTTATGGATTTGCAATGAAGAGTGTCAAAGACTTGCTTTAACTTTTTTACTTGTTTCGCTTGTTTGTTTAGTAAAATTTCCCAAAAAAAATCACTCCATCGCTAAATATATGATGCATTTGGGGTTCTTCGGAAAGGTCTGAGATGGTATGGTGTCACATTGATACGTATTGTAAGACAGTTTCTCTGTTTCTTTTAATTTCGGTAGTCGGAAATCTTAAGGAGGCCGAGTTTGGGCGGCATATATTTTCCCTATTGCAGTATTTGGTGAACGACACCGACGACATTTGTTTTTGACATTTTTATAAATGATGGCGTATATTTAAAACTTAATGCAATTGCAGTATGTTTGGCTTTTGCTAATTTCGCTGGTAAAAGTGTCAAAGACCTATTGCCTCAAGTACTCGCTAATACTACTGAACGTAAACTTAATGGAGATGTTAAGAGTGCTTAGTATCAAGTTTCATTGACAAGGAACCATCTGTTGTCATGGCATTTTGCTGGTACTCGTCTGACATACAGAGATCATCGTTACGGAAGTAAAGCATTTCCTATCGGACAGATTAGTGAAAATATGCTCGATTAAGGAGTACTTGTTCTCTAATCATATTCTCCTTACAATTTTTGGCTATAACAACAATCAGTACACATTTTCTTACTCTAATTATTTTTTCTCCTGAAAGTTGATTATAAAAAACCAAAAAAAAACAAAATGAAAAAACAAATTTGTTCACTCAAATATCATATTAAATGAAAGGGTATGATGATCTATGCAGATTCCGTCATAATTGCTCATCAGTTCCTTTTTAAATGTTAAAAATGATTCGTAACAACAAGAGAGAAATTGTAGCGTTTGCTTTTCTTATTTTTTTTTTTTCTTTTTTTAGTTCCACACACACCAAACTTTAAACTTTTTAAACTGTTTTCATATAAAAATATTTAATGAATCCATTATCATGCGGGAAATATGCATAACTCAAGATATGTTAAATCTGAGACACTTTAAGGAAGCCTTACAACCATATCGTTGACAAAAAGAGAAAAAAAATAAGTAAAAAAAAATTAAATAAATAAATAATAGATTGATTCGTTTTAGAAAATTTTCAAAACAACATTTATTCTCAAACCGCTTAACGCTATTACGTTTTTTTCACTTTTTTACTTCCGTTATTATTTAGTTAAAAGAAAATAATAATAATAATAATAATAATAATAATAATAATGACACAATACATTTAACTATGTCTTTTGAATTTTTTTTTTTTTTTTGTATTTTTGTGTTATTGATGAAAAAGAAAAAAGGAAACCAAACAAATAAAAGAAAATAAATTAAAAATGTTACTAAATAAGCAACTAGCTGGTAGGTAAGCGAATAGTTAAGAAGAGCAACAAAAGTAAAAGCTTGATATGGCTGAAGTAGTATGAATTAGAGGAATAAGCTGAAAAATGAATAAAAACTGAAACAAAGCGCATAAAATATTTAGATTAAGATAATAATAATAATAATAATAATAATAATAATAATTAATAATAAAAACAATTTTAGTGAAAAGAAAACAAAACGAAATATATTAATATTTAATTAAAGACAAAGCAAATTAAGTACCTAGAGCAAGAGTAATGATTAATAAAGAGGAAGTTAAGAAAAAAACATAACAAAAATAATTAAACAAAAAACGAAAACCGTAACACACACATAAAAAAATAAATAAATTTAACAAAAAGAGTATATTGGAGACATAGGTCATGTGGAAGAAATGCGCTACACCGAGGGAAGACCATAAATTTATAAAATTGCTCTAATCTTCTATATAAAAGTTCACGATGTGTGCATAAGAATATAAATAAAGTTTGCTTTGCGTAAAAATTTTACTGCAAAAGCATTTTGTAAACATCTTAAGCACTCTGTTGATTAAATGCGATAATTGAGTTGATTGATAATGTGTTGTTTCGGATGTTCTTTCAAATGCTGCTAAACGAAATGTTGCTTAACGAAATGTTGCTAAGCAATGTATAAAAAAAGACAACTCAAAATGCAAATAAGGAAAAAGTAAAGAAAAAGATGAAGAAGCAAACAAAATTTGTACGAGAAATAAATATATTTAAAATAAAATTTATAAAAATTTATGATTAAAGAGCGGCAACTATTGTAGCTATTGGTATAATTTTTAAGTTTTTGAAATGATTTTTTAATTTTTTTAATTTTGTTTAATAATCTATTATATATACACACATGCATGAGCCCACCATTTAACAGTTTTGTTAAAGCCATTCCTACTCATTTTGCCTTCAGAGTCTTCTTCTTTAAGTTTAAGCATATTTTTATGCGTTTATTACTTATTTATACATATTGTTTGTTTGTTTGTTTGTTTTTTTTTTTTTTTTATTCTTTATCACCTATGCCTTAACGTATCTTAAGTCAAATTTTTTGATTTTATTTAGTTTTTATAAAATTATGAAAAAAAAAAAAAACATTAATAACTAAATAAGAAAAATACGCGTCTTGCAAATAATTATTATATTTCAAGAAAAATAAAAACAAGGCATGACATAAATTAAAAACAATAATATTAAAAATTATACATTATACTTAAATATATTTAAAAAAAAAATAAAAAAAAACCAAAAAAAGTATTAAATTATTATAAATAATAAAAATGAAAAATGATAAAAACAAAACAGAAATGAAAACAAATATAAAAATAAACAATAAAGGTTTAGATACAAATTTTAAAAATGACGGTTAATTATTAATATTTGTTGTTTTATTTGCATAATGCTTCTATTGGCTAAAAAAAAAATAAATTATTTTTTATATTACGAGACAAATAAATAACTTTGCAACTTCGTTGCTCTTCACATAAGCAAAAATAAAATAGAGAGAAATTTGTTTCGTTAAGAATTTTCAGTCAAAACCCAATATACGAGTGAAAGGAATAAACGCATCATTTCCGACATATTGCATCAGTTATCATATATGAGAGCGTACAGTTGACCATTATTACAACAAGTTATAAGTAACGTAATGCATTATTACACGGAATTGAAAGGCAATCGTAATCATCAATGCATTCAATGCGTGCACTTCGTTAAGTCGTACCTCAGAATTTTTGATGCAAGGAAAAAAATTTTTTTTAACCAAGGGTTTGCCTTACAGTTTTCAATTTCGTTTGGTTTAATCTACGTACAAGGAAACGGAACATCTGCAGCAAATTGTCTTGTCGTAGAAGCTGCAAAGAACTGATAAAACTTAACTCGGATTAAGAAGCTGATCCTAGACATTCGCTTATCGTACAATTGCTCGACGGTTAGCTGAAAAGCTGAACCTATCTTTCAAGTCCGCACATAACATTATGGACGATGATTTTAGGAGGATAATATTTTCCCTTACGAGCGTTTCTCGAAATTTTTACACTTAGTGATTATCTACGAGTAGAGTTTTTTATCTAAAAACCCACATCAAAATGATCGAACATTCGATTGCTAGTAAACCGTTTGTTTTTTGTTTTCTATTCTCTCAACGATGATGAGATGAAGGTGTCGCTTGAATTACTTCGCAATCGTCGACGAAGTTGCATTGCCACCGATGACTCCTGCTTTTCAATTCATAACTGCGGATACCACTTACAAGAGTATATGCGATCAATTAGTAGAGAATCGTAATGAAGAGCTTACGCTAAGAATTTTACACAGGACTCATAAATGTTGGGTAGTAACTATCTTCTTGATGCATATTTTTATAGTTTTTGACGGGTAAACTTTTACCCACTCTTTTTTTTTCTTGCTCTGATTGTGTCACAATTTCTGGTAAATTTTCATACACGATAGTTAGAGTAAAAAACAAGACACAAATTTTAAATTGAACGAACACTAAATTCTCACTGTACGACTTTTTCTTAAAAATATCCCCAAATCATTGGTATGGGCATTTTTTTCAAACCACGTATTGGTGATAACTATATCTTATATAATAATATGATAATAATATATCTTGATTTACTTTCAATTTACCCAGGATTAATCGTCTCCTGTAATCGGCGATTCCGCGAGAAATTCAGATGATCAACAACACTTTTGGGAACAATGTTTGTATTCTCTTCACTGCTTTCACATTGTGTTGCTCATTGTAAAGTATTTGGTAGATGGATTTTTTATTTCTAAACATTAAATTGTTCGCGTTTCAAGTTTACTGCAACGGTCGTAAAGTCAAGCGAGCATAATTAGCTAAACATTATGGAAATATCTGCATTTTCATTTTCATTTTAATATTTTTTGTGAAACCTTTGACACTTTGGTTTGGAAATAGGAAATAAAAGCAGTGAGCTAACTTTACAATACAGGCTCAGCCATTTTGTGGCTCCGAAAGTAAACGGAAATAAAACACTCTTCTGATTGAAATTTAGATCACAATTTTTTTTAATGTATTGGTTGTTCAAAGCATCAAAACGTGTGTTGTTTGGCTTGTGGCACCGCATATCTTAACTTCACAAGTGGTTGTAGCTCATCATTTTCAAAAACGGAAGAGTCCATTCAAAATACCACGTCATACAGTAATTTCATTTTTTCAAAACGTTTGTAACGCCCAGAAGGAAGCTTCAGAGATGCCATAAAGTACATATACTCTTGATGAGCGTCAAATTCTAAATCGCTTGAGCATGTCCGCCCGTCCGTCCGCGTAATGTCTCCTGGCCGCATTAATGAAACTATCGGCTTCGAATTTGGCAAAAACGGTATAAACCCTTGCCAAAATCGGGTGAAGGACACACTTGCACTATCACCTAAACTAAGAACACCTCTGTTTTTCAAAATGAAAAAACAAAAATATTTTTTGCTCATTACTCATAAACTATAGCAAATAAATTCACAAAATTTCTGAATATTCTATGGGCGGTGCTGTACTTGTGCACTTGTACCCAATGCTGTAGTGAATAAAAGTTTATTTTTTTGAATATGAATTCTTAGACTTACAAACTTTCGAAACATTAACGGGCTTACATTGTGCGAGTACAACATATTATACCAATATCGTTTGATAATATGAAATATTTTGGTACCAGGAATATTTCAAGGAAAACTCGCAATTAACAAAAAGAAAAATTAATTTTTTTATAGTACCCGTCATAAGACATGTAACGACGCTATGCTATTTTATTCTTATTTTCTAATTATTTACACTCATACAACTTAATACCTGGAATTGACATACAGACATCATCTTCTCAAAAGCCTCTAAAAATTTCACTGGGCTTTTTCTGCTACTAGTGATGCTATTATTTTCAAATAAATAAAAAAAATCCGGATTTCAGGTCTTGATTAAACATTGCCTTTAGATGAGGAAAAAACACAGTTAAAGGTTAGCATTGGCTTGAATAATATTATGGTTATCTCCTTTTTACCAGAAATAACAATTTGTCCATGGTTTGATGATTTTATAGAAAATGGAGTTTCCAAAACAGAGCAGGCTGCTCGAGAAAACATTAGAAAGTCCTCGATAGTCATAAAATTCAGCTACAAGAGATAACCCCGATAATCCCGAACATATGAAAAGGCAGTGTATTCATTTATTTATTTATTTATTTTTTTTTTTTTATATCAAAATGAGAAAAATTTGTTCCGAAATGATTACAACACCTACTCGTAGTAGAATAAATGCATCGTTTCACAGGACAATATTGCCTTCATTGTTTTCAGCACATGTGGCCTCCAACCAACTCCCTACTTCCAAATCTCAAAAGCAGGCTGCAGTAAAAAAGATTCGATTCAAACGATAACTTGAGGATAAGGAAATTGAAATTTACTTTGAGGTTTTGTGGAATTATCTTTCAATAAAAAAAAAAAAAACTGGTTGCCATCATCTTTGAAGAATGATGTACGGTAGGATAAAGTTAAGAGAATTATTTTTTGTGGTTAATTCCGGAATCAATTCGTCGATTTATTGTCCACAATTGTTTCTCTGAGTGCCTTAATGTATTAGAATTACATCAAGTGTTTCTTAGACACGAACACGATATGAAAAGTGCAGGAAAAATTGACAATCGCAATAATGGCGAATATCAAATGTTTCAATCTAAGCATGTAATATGAGAGAGTTGATAACATCTTATAACCCTACTTACATCTCTATATTGTTATGCACTCTGTAATCAAATACAAGTATATGTAACTTCTTACAGCGATGATGCGAATATGTAGATGAAAACTTTCGCTAATACATAACCTACAGATATCTGTGTTTCCCGCTATCATCAAAATTTTTTATCTTTAATATTATACATAAGAGCATTTTCTTTATTTTTTTTTTTTTTTTTTTTTGGAAGAAGGGACGATATAAAAAATTAAAATAAAAAAAAAAAAACAAATAAACGGAAATAAATTCATATTCGTAGAAAGAGCTTATAAATGTATATAGATATTAATCTGTGTGTAAGCTGTCTTTGTTCACTCAGCGGCAGAATGTATTGTAATTGAATAATTCTAAGGAGCGAAAGGTAAAGTAGTTGTTATGAAATGTACACTTTGTATGTATTGCTTGATTTATCTTTTCTATCTCTCTCTCTCTCTCTCTCTCTCTTTCTCTCTCTCTCTCTCTCTCTCTCTCTCTGTCTCTATCTCTCGTTCTCCCTTCCTTTCTATTTTCTTCTTGTTGTTCTTCTTCTTCTTTTTTTGTATCTGTCTGCTATGCATTTAAGAAACAAAAAATAAACCGAAAAGTTATGAAAACATGCTGCCAACATTACAACATAAATGTCAACGATTCCCCAGCTGTAAGTTATTAAACTTTTTGTTGCATATCCAAGCCATGCTTACCTACCTACACATCAACGCATAATAAATATTATGCAGTATTAGCTGTAGAGAATTTATTATAGCACTTTGAAAAAAAAGAAAAAAGAAATGCATAATGAATTATGAATTTTTGTTGCCGTTGTTTTTGTGTTTTTATTTTCGTTTTTCCCGTCGCATACAAACAATAAAAGGCCAGCGTCGCAATTACTTGCGCTTTTATGAAAATTTATGCACATAACGATTCAACAGCAACAACAACGACAAGCATTTAACCTGAGCAATTACGCACCTTTTAATATATTCACTCACTCTGCATAGTTTTCCATAAAATGAGAACTTTGACAGTAAATATACATCGTTGCGTACCTTGCACAAGCAAACTAAAAAAAAACAACAACAACAACAACAACAACAACAACAGGAACGCAGCGAGAGCAAGGAAGCTGTGTTCGCCTTGAATATCCATCACATAAACCAAATACAAGAAAATGTTCAAATTAATTGTGATTCGTTTAGCAAAGGGACACTACGAGTAGCTCTCCCTTTTGCTATTGCCTTAATCACTTATCAGTTTTGCACGCATCCGTAGAAGTCTTATATCTAAGCCTGACTGCCTGAGCGCCTGAGAATGGAATGAGCGCCTATTCTTGAAGAGACCTCACTAGCAACTGAGCTGATAGATACACTAATGGCCGTATTTTGAAATTCCAATGTATCGAAAATATATATATTGTATCATATATCATATTACAACTTAGCTTATGCTTAGCTCGCTCTCTCTGCTTTTTCTCTTTTTTTTTTTGTTTCTTTTTTTTTTTATTAGCCTGAGTATTACAAAGATAATACTAAAGTGAATAAAGGCATATCCTCCAGTAGTGAATACTAAATTATTGTATCTGTGTATTCATTGTAAGGATCGTATGTACAGCATATGATGTCGTTGTTATAAGTGTGAATGTAAACTGGCGAAAATATAAACATACACAATCTTATACAACCTGTATCTATATTTATATGTTTATGCGTATATATATATATATATATATATGTGTGCACTATATTTATAAACACACATATGCAGTCATCACATGTACATATATGCACATGCTTGAATGCAGATCTGTATGTCATCAAACTAGTGAGTAATGTATGGAGGAGACTATGACATAAAATACTTTCATGAGTCTCTCGTCGTATGTCGTATATATGTATATATATATATATACATAATCGGTATATATATATATATGGGGGTTGGCTGAAAAGTTTCCGACTTGAGAGAGAAGAAATTTTCTTTTTAAATTTGTTTTTATTTTTCGTCATAGTTTAATAGGGCTTTCAATATTGTAGATATTTTATTAAACTCCTTGCACCAACATATTTCCCCACTTTTATCGACAAGTGCTGCCATCTTAATGTTTAGGTCGGAAACTTTCCAAAGAACGTAGGCGTACACACATATGTAAATAAATACATATATATGTTGTATGTTTTACAATTCATGCATAACACATGCTGTCGCATAACAATAACAGAAAAAACCGCAACAGCCATCTACACACAAATATTAATGACAACGGCAAGATAAAATTGTCGGCATTGTTGTTACTTTTTTTTCATTGTTGTCTGTTATCTAAAAATAATCAAAACTTAACAATCAAAAATCACAGACAAAAACACAAAAAATTAACCAATATATATATATATATATATATATATATGTAAACAAGTAAAAGAGTTTTGAATAATTATTCAAATACTTACACAAGCTCATACTTACACACATTCGCTTAAAATTACGTAAAATCTTTGCATATGTAATCATTTTAAAACACATACATATATATGATGAATGAACTGTGAATCAGTCAACCAACCAGTTTACACACGCACAAACATACACTCATGTCATTAGTTAGTCAGTTAGTTAGTTAGTTAGTTATACTGATTGCGGCGGCTGTTCAACGGCAAATATGCTGAACTTGAGCTTGAATGTATATATATATATATATATATATGTATGTATATATTCGCATATATTGCATTACCGTTGTCTTATTTTTGCAATTGCTGTGTAGCGTTTATTGCCAAGTAAAACAACAATGTGCTAACGTAATAGTGATTTGGTCAAAAAGGAGAAAAACTTTCTTTTACAATTTCACAGACAACAACAACAACGACAACAAAAACTAAGAGCAACGCTTCTTATTAGCCAAGGCAAATAAATCAATCAGAAAATCATGACGTTTAACAATTGTAAATTTTTTAGCTTAATATTACAAGAGAGCAGTCAGAGTGTTCGTTTAATCGAAGAAGAGAAGTAAATAAATAGCATCAGCGTCAACATCAGCATCGGGAAATAAAATGACTGCATGACAGATACATTTGTAAACAAGTGTCAGAGATAATGATAGAAAAGTCTTTTAATGACGATATACTGCGACAGACATGTCCAAACTATTAAGCTTTGCAAAATTTAAAGGTTAATTATGTGGTTTAAAATGCACGCTGAGTAGATAACCTTATCAACAGCTTAACCCTTACGTACCCATAATATACATGCAATGAAAAATGGGGTTAACGTAACGTATACGTAATACGATTGTACGTACCCCTTATTTATTTTATTAGGCGCTTACAAAAATGTTGAACAGTGACTTCTACCTTTGACCTTTCTCTGCATAAAATAACAATTTTCCATTTAACATTATTGACTTATTCAATGTACGCCGTCCGATTCGAAGAAATTTGTTGCACGTTCAGATGCTTATCGTGATGCTCGTCCATCGTATCCCTATCCTTGGTTTTTCTTCCAACGCTTAAAAAATGGTGATTTTAATGTCAATGGCAAAAAACATCCTGCAGAACCAAAAAAGTTCGAAGACAATGAATTGCAAGCCTTATTGGACGAAAACCCAGCCAAAACTCTCAACGAACATTCTGGCAGTTTAGCAATCGATGAATCAACTGTGTTTATAGATGCAATGAAGAGAAAATGGCTACGATACGAATTGATAACGGGATTTCATTGTCGGCCAAGCAAAAAAAGGTGATCTACTACGACAATCCCAAGTGAAAAAAGTCATGGGTTTGTCCAGCAGAGCCATCCACATCGACACCATACCAGAATATTCATAGCAATAACGTTTTGCTGTGCATATGGTGGGATCAACAAAGTGTCATGTGTTACAAGCTCCTACAAAGCGATTAGAACTGTTACTGCAGACGTCTATTGAAGTCAGTGGAACAAATTGAACGATGTA
Organism: Glossina morsitans morsitans; assembly: GCA_001077435.1. Classification (NCBI taxonomy): domain Eukaryota; kingdom Metazoa; phylum Arthropoda; class Insecta; order Diptera; family Glossinidae; genus Glossina; species Glossina morsitans. The sequence continues at coordinate 18,925 of CCAG010003185.1, forward strand.
TTGCTGCATAAAAGATCAGCAATAGTGGCTAAACTGGCTACCACACGAGTTAACTGAAAATGCTATTTTAGCCACTTGTGGCAATTGTTGTCAAAGGTACACTGTTGCAGCTCGACCGGGAAGTTTTGTCACTCCCTGCGCACTCATCAGACGTGGCGCGTTCTGATTACCATTTATTTGGATCCACGCAGCATGATGTGGCTGGCACGTGGTTCCGCAAAGTTGAAGATATGCGAAAATATGTCGATGGTTGGATCGCTGCCAAACCAATATCGTTCTCCCGACGCGGTTCCGACACGTTGACGGAAAGCTGGGAGAAATTGTAAAAATTGATGGAAAAATATTTTGTTTAATCTACACGATAGCAGTTTTTCTCAATAAATGCCATTTTCAAGTGAGAAAATGATCAAAACTCATGCAAGCCCCTTATATATATGTATATATATATTTTTTTTATATTTTGAGACGAAAAAAAAATTAATATTTATAAAAATATTAACGTATAAATGATTTGAACCCGAAACCTTTCACATTTCATAACAGTTTAGAGTTCTTAAAAGGCACAGAAAAATATTCGATTTGAAATCCATTTGGTTAAGTCCATGGATTTGGGTTCTCGACCGGAATTTAAAGTGAATTTCTGTTATCGATTATGCAAGGATACGTAGACTCGACTAAGACGAATCATTCAATATTCCGTAAATTTAATAAATAAAGTGCAATCACCTTTGCATTCAGCTTTCTTGCTTCCATGAAAATAGCATTCGAAATTATTTCATTTAAATAGTTCCACTCAAGGAATATATTTTGTTCACTTTAAAGTACATTCTATTGCTTTCATTCCATGCAACTGCAATAGGGATTGATTCGATACTCCGTATAGTCGGAAAGAAGTATGACGTTCAGTTTGGTCAATCAAATCGCTTTGACCCATTGAATGAACTGAAAATGCTTTCGTCGGTTATATCAACTTCGGAAACGGCAAAAAGCTCTGACCCAGTACTTGTTAAAATGGAGTTTTGTCTAAAGCCATTCATACAATCACTTGCTTGGGGCAAACAAAAAAAAACAGGTACACCTCTTGAAACAACTTTCTAAAATTTTGTGTGACGAGCATCAGATTCTTAATTTTTTTTCCATGTTTTTGTGGTTCAAACCAAGTAAAAATTGTGCAGGATGGGGCAGGCAAACAACCTCTCGTAGTTTTCTAATTATTGTTTATTTCGAATTGTAATTATGAAGAAGTTTTTAAGAGGCTCAATTGTTTTTAGACATTGTATATAATGCTAGACGTAAAATCAACTCATACGTAATGTCCGTTGAAAGAAATGCAATAAACATTTTTAGCTAAAAGATATTTAATATCGAAGAGGTAATGCCCAACCTAAAGTGCTAAAGCGAATACAGTTTGTTTGACTTTGTGCTGTACATGCATGCATTTTAGATGGTTTTTGAATGATATGAACGGATGTCAATCTAAGATATATGCCTCGAACATACAATGTTTGTTCGCAAAGTATTTTAGTTCTATTTAATTTTTTTTCTTATCTCTCTCTCTCTCTCTCTCTTATACATATATACATATATATATATATATATATATATATATATATATATATATATCTCTA